>JAENRU010000475.1:0-250000 GCA_016647705.1 Eucommia ulmoides | reverse complement strand
AATTAGACCAACTTATTGATGTGTTCCAGAAGATGACGAGGAAGATGTTCATCTTGCTCCAAGCAGTGCTGATGATGCCCCTAGAATTACTAATCTAGTCCAAGGATCATCAGGAAGCGAGAATCCTGTGTCTTCTAGGCCATCTGGGCGTGTTGTGGGCATTATTAAGAGAAATTGGCGCTCGTAAGTTAGAAATAGCCCTTTATATATACAAATATATGTGTGTGTGTGTGTTTTAATCTTATTCTTGGGGATAGTGGTTGTCTACTTGTTTTGCTCTGGTTTGGAACATTATTTTCTCGGTATATGGTGTCATCATGTTTATGCAAGGGATTTTTCCCTCTTCTTGCTCATGGCCTAAGTTCGACACTTTTATATTGCTGCTTTGATTTATTTTTTTCCCGGTTGAGACTGGTTTGAATTTACTACTCATTTATATGCATAATACTTGTGCATGCCACATTTTTCAATAAAAGATCATCTTGTTGCTTTCTTTGGTACTGCTCGGAAAACAAATAAGTATTTAAGGTATAGCCTTACCTCATTTTTAATTTGTATCAGAAACATGCCAACATGGCCATGTGACAGCTACCACGCGCATATGCAAGATGACATTATGTTTGATGTGATTTTGATTCGACACAACCTGCAAAAACAACCAAGCCTTTGTCCCAATCCGACCTTATTAGGAGTGGCTACACGAATCCTTTTATGCTAGCTTTAGTCAATCTAGAAATAACTGTAATTAGCTGTACCTGCAATATGAAACTGCAACTTTGTCCTCAGATTACCTGGGTCTTAATTTTTCCCCTAAACAGCTGCTCTAGTAATATTGGTTTATTTCTGACTTGTTGCAGATTTTCCATTCATGCCAAAGCAACTTCAATAATTTCTAGGATCTCATTATTTAAAGTTACTTGAAACTAGCTGTGTAGTTGAATGATCTGTTGTCAAATTATACACTACAATAGAGTTTCTCATATTATTTGTCCATTGCAGCTCACTTTTTTTTTATTCAAATTTCTTGCGGTATACCCCACTTGATAACTTTACATTATCTCATGCAGCTATTGTGGATCTTTGGAGCCAATGTCTATGCCAGGAGGCAGTGGCGGTGTTGTCCATGCTTTATTTGTCTCCACAGACCGCCGGATTCCTAAAATTCGGATTCAAACTCGACAGCTTGGGAATCTTCTGGACAAAAGAATTATTGTTGCAGTTGATTCTTGGGATCGCTTATCTCGATATCCATCTGGTCATTATGTGCGTACAATTGGGAAAATAGGCGATAGAGATACTGAAAGTGAGGTATGTATTAACGGTGTTTTTTATCTTTTAATTTTAATTTTAATTATTGGTATAAATGGGTACGATAAATCATTATGCTTGGAAATACGATCTTATTACTTGTCTACTTCTAGAGCTTAGTTTTTTTTTTTTTATTTTGCATCCTATAAGATCTAGTGATATTCCTGCTCATGGAATCCTGCAATGCTTTGTTATGGAAAAATCTATTGCTGCAGGTGGTGTTGATAGATAATCATATAGATGCAAGACCTTTTTCTTCTCAAGTTTTGGCATGCTTGCCTCCATTACCCTGGTCTGTGTCGTCTGAAGATTTGACAAATCCAACTAGGCAGGATTTGCGTCATTTGCGTGTCTTTAGTGTGGACCCCCCAGGTACATGAACCATTAGATGCACCAATAGGATATCTTCTTCTTCCACTGATAAATTTTAAATCTATTATCACATAATTCTGATGGCTAGTTTTTTCGTTTAGGCATATAGAAAAATCTAGATAGTGTATGATGTTATGTTTCTGGTTTGTGCAGGATGCAAGGATATTGATGATGCATTGCACTGTATGGCTCTTCCGAATGGAAGCTTTGAAGTGGGAGTTCGTATCCTTGTTTTTTGTTTTCTGCTTGCCTTCTTATGGTTGTCGTTACTGAAATTTCCTAGAGCCTACTTGAAAATTATCTCTATCTTCTTTAATCATGGAACATGTTGATTGAAATTGAATATCATAAGCATGCCTTGAAGGGGAGAACATTTTTCACTCCGGGAACATTCAATCTTCAACTATTTGGTCTGTTTGAGAAACTAAGCTCTCAATTGAACATTTTCAATTTCATTCAAATCAGATTTTATTGGTGGATTAGTGGGTCGCACATGAACAGTTTGAAACATTGGCATTTTTTTGAAGATAGGATAGTTGTATAGAACGTGGAAAGGTACATTATCTTTTTGATCTTAACATGTTCAAGCCCAGTAGTGTAGAAATTAGCTATTGATCAAATTATACATGTAAGAAGGGACGAGATAAATTACTCCTTGCATCAGGATATGTTACATGCTGCTTGATAGTGAAGAGTCAGAATTGCAACCTTAAAAAGATTCAAAATTCAATTTTTTTTTTCAAGAACTACTTACCTTGATTTGTTGGGGGAACTTTATCCCTGTAGACAGAAAGGCACACTCATCAGCATATTTGAGATGGCCGGTATGATTATTGTGGATCATAATAGGAAATCTTTCAAGAATTTGAGATAAATTTCTGCGGAATGAAAAGGTCTTATTTCAACTGAGTTTGCTTCTATAACACAGCAACTAGTAAATACCATTTGGGGAGCTTTTCGTCAATATATACATATAGACATTAGCTTTCCAAAACTTAACCCTCTCAACAGTAAGTGTACTTTCTGCATTGCACCCCCTCCACAATCCTCCTTTTGCAATTCAAAGAACAAGGAAAATACCTAACCATCAGAATCCAATGACTTATAGGCTCTAGGTAAGATACATTAATATTCACAATAGTACCAAAGAAAGGTGATTGTAGTAGATGAAGTACCTGTTACAAGTGGAAGTGAATGGAAATGATCCAAAATCATAAAATATTCTTTCATAAAGTTAGGGTGGCATTGCATATATATTTTTCCCTTTATTTTTGGATGTTTCTATTACAGCTCGAATTAGTGTGTAAAATTGGGGTTAAAATGTTAAATCTTTAGCGACATTAATCAGATATTGCAGATGTTACAAATTTTGTTCATCCTGGAACACCGCTTGATGATGAGGCTACACAAAGGGGAACTTCCGTCTACCTTGTTGAGCGGCGAATCGATATGCTTCCTAAACCTCTAACTGAAGGTAATGTTTCTTTCCTAGCAACTTGGTTCGATTTGGTGTCTGTTATCTTGTACAAATTAATTGCTAATTGATTTAATTGCCAATTAATTGAAGTATGGAATGCCTTCATTTTTCCTGATTGGTTGAGTACTCATATCCAAAATTTTTTGCTTTCTGCAGATATTTGTTCTCTTCGAGCTGACGTGGAAAGACTAGCTTTCTCTGTTATTTGGGTATGTGCTTTGCTATTCTCTGACACCATATTCCTTGACACCATATTCCTGGTTATGATTATTCAGTTTCCTTTTGGTTGTGTTTATTTTCCATAGAAGTTATTTGAGTCTTTCTTTGTATGAAAATTACATGCGATGCTGGTCATGTTAATTCTGTCTAACAATAGTGATAAAAAAAAAGAAGCTCATGTAAGATAATTTGGTGCCAAAAGAACATCTTTTCATAATAAACACATTGGTTGTCAAGAATAGTAGTTTATCGATACAAAAAATATGAAATTGATGTAGCGTGTAATCCAATGTGCTTATGATATTTTGCATTGAAATAGAAAAATGTTTCTTCCATTGATTCCTGTCACCCAAAAATTAGGTCTAGACGTCTAGTGTGGAAGCATATGATATACTCAGACAAGAAAGAGGCATCTGGTATTAAGTTTCAAATATTTGAATGCACCTCCTATGATAGCTAGTAAGGCTTATTGTTATCTTGTAATGGACACTTGAAATATTAGTGATGCCGATCTGGAGCTCAACTACGTATTGTTTTGATTCACGGTTGGCTTGGCTGTAACCATTGAATATGAAGTATTAAAAGATGAAATGCTAGGATAGTTGCTGAATAAAGTAAAGGGTCACCAAATGTTTTATTTCCAGATAATTTGTGGTGAATGGGTTCAACATTATATAAAAAAATCATTTTTGGATGTCTGTTTTTGCTTTCTTTTATTTCTCACTCCCTTTCTCTCTTTCCCGTCTCGCATTTTATATATGCATTTCAGGAAATGTCACTGGAAGCAGAGATAATTTCTACAAGGTACACAAAAAGTGTCATCAGGTCGTGTGCCGCCTTATCTTACGTTGAAGCGCAAGCAAGGATGGATGACAGGTGTTGATCTTGGCTTTTTGTAAAAATTCTGCATCTAATACTTCCCAAAATAGTCTATATATAAAAGGAGTTACTTCAACTACTGCCGTATTGATTTTAGGTTGCAACCTCCTAACATGGCGTTAGAGCTGGTTTGGGAAGTCTCATTTGTTTGTCCCCGATTTTTTTGTCTGATTTAGATGTCTGTTTTTTCTCTTCCATTGTTTGTCTAATTAGAATTCCACATCAAATTTGTGAGGCTTCTCAAAGTAGTGTATATGTGAAAGGAGGTACTGCACCTACTAGCATATGCTTTTAGGTTGGGACTTCCTAACACTTTCTATATCAACTATGCTGATGAGAAACCTATTTAGTTTGTAATGGGCGTCTTTGTTTGGCTGTGATCAGATACTGTAGTCTCAGACCTCAATTGCTGCCAAACAACTAGTTGAGCATTTTGTTTTTTCCTCTCATAAAACTTGATCCAAATCGTCAAATTGTGTTATTGTGGTCTCTAATCTTCTACATAGAAGAGTAATGATCATTTTTAGCTTTCGTATAACTTCAATATCTGTGAAGCTACAGATGAAGATCATTGTGCTTGATATGTTTTTTACTTACCAAACCGACATTTTAATTTCTTTTCTCCCCTTTAATGATTATATTAGTGGACACTAGTTAAATTATATATTGTTTATATCGTACAAATTAAGCAATCTTGGTGCACTACACTCGGTATGTATTTAATTTGGAAAAACCTACACAACCAAGGCTAGATTTTTTCCCTTGAAAGAATGCGTGTCACGAGCAGTTGAAGGTACATATGCTAGAGGAATGCGGAGGTATTTGCATTCATTAAGCCTAATGCATTTGAACCTCTTTAATTCATATCTCCAATTTTGTCAACAATCCTTTATCACAATCGCAATTCTATTCATTTCTATGTGAGCATGTGAGAACATAGATATATTCATATATGTTGTATCTCTGTTGCTTAGATATTAATTGTCAATTCCTATGTTTGATGCCTTCGTGATGGTGTCCCAAGGTCAACTTAAGCAGCACATTACAGTTCAACATCAACATGATCTATGTAAATGAGGATGATATTAGTGTGCGTCTTTCTGTTAAAATGAATTGTGATGGCATTTCATATTTTGGAGACGGGAGGGATACCTGGTAGTATAGTTGTCAAAGGCGCGCCCAGGCTCTCGCCTAGGCGCAAGGCGACTCAGGGCGCAGCACACGCTCCTCGCTCAGGTCTAGGCTCTGAACCTACAAGAAGCGAACGCCTTTGACGCCTGGGCGAGAGTCGCCTGCGTCGCCGGAGGCGCGCCTGCGGTGGCCAAGGCGATTTTTTTCCAGCTTGGCCTTATGGGCTCTCGAATTAGCTAGCCCAAGCCCTAAATATATTCCCAGATCGGCAGATCCCATACCTGAGCTTCCGAAACCCTATTGAATCGGCGTGAACAGAATCTCGAACAGAATCGCTGCGCTTTCGGTCAATTTCTCCTTCGATTTCATTCGATTTCTCCTCGATTTCGTTCGTTTTCTGCTTCGGTTTCCATTGATTTCGTCGCTCGCTGCTGCTGCTGGTCGATTGCTGCTCCTTCGACTACTGGTGGTCCGATTTCTGCTCCCTTCGTCGATTTCTCCTTCGCTGCTTGTAGTGTTTGCTCTCCTCCGACTGCTGCTGCTCCGATTGCTGAAAACGAGCCGTTCGATTTCTCCTTCGCTATTTGATTCCTCCTCCAACTGCTGCTGCTGCTTCGATCGCCGTCGGTTCGTCGTCCTCCAGCTGCTCAGGTAAGGCTGTAAGGTAATGGTTTATTTATTTTACTTAATTAATTATTTATGTTTTATTAATTTTTTTATATAATTACTTAATTAATTATTTTATTTATGTTTTACCTATTTGTTTCATGATTCATGTGTAAAATGTGTTCTAATTTTGTGTAAAATGTGTACTAATTTTCTGTTTCCGTTTCTGATTTTGATGATATTATTTGTTTATGTTCATGTTAAAACTTAATTGTTTATTAATTTATTTAGTTTATTTTTGTTATTATTTGTTTGTTTAATTGTTTGTTAGAAGTTAGGACAAATTAAATGGCTAGTGAAAGATCAAGGGACCCCGCGTGGAGCCATGCGTATTTGGCGAATCCACAAGACAAAAATTCGGTCACATGCAATTTTTGTAAAAAAGTGACGAAAGGAGGTATATATCGGGCTAAACAACACATTGTTGGCGGATATAGAAATGTCACCGCTTGCAAAAAATGTCCATCTCACGTGAGAGATGAAATCCGAGACTACATGTCCAAGAAGAAGAAGGAAAAAGATCAAATTAATTTGCTTCCGAATTTTGATGACTACGATATCAAGCACGCGACGTCATTGATCCTATCTCATTGACTGATATTGATGATAGCAATGAATGGTTAATTGGTCGAGTTGATGAAGATTCTGATAGGGAGCTCGATGATGAGTATGTGCATGATGAAGAAGATGGATTGACATGGACAAATGTAGCTACTGCCGCTGGAGTAGAAGAGAGTCGATATAATTCTAGATCGAAATCGACTCCAAGGGTGAATGCTAGAAATAAGCAAGTGGCAAGTTCTTCTGCTCCAACAATCCATTTAGATGAGGAAGAAGCAAATTCGGAAGAGACTGAAGAAGAAGAGTGTGAGTGGGATGATCACGTGTCCAATGGTGAAGATGTAGACGACTTCGCTTTGGTGGATGACGATGATGATATTTGATTATTTGGATTTTGGTTGATTGTATTTTTGTTTGCTCTTTGTTTTTGTATGTTTAAAAACTTGCATTTGGAGTTCTGGGCTACTTGTGAGTGTATTTTATATTTTCTAATTGAAATTTAGTCATAGTTTTACTTCTTGATTTTAGATTTGCAATATAAAAGTACTATTTATTAATTTATTTATTTTTTTAAATGTTGTGCGCCTGGTGTCGCTCAAGCTAGCGCCTCGCCGTGCACCTAGCGCCTAGGCTCCGGGACACCTTGTGCGCCTCGGTGCGCCTAGAGCCTTTGACAACTATGCCTGGTACTTCACTGATGCATAAGCATACTTGCTATAGAAAAAAGTATCTCAATTTAGGTGCAAATGGTTCTATTGAGGCAATTTATATCGATAGATGTATTGGAATGGGAGCTGCACATGCCATAAAACTGTGTCTATAATGCTTGTTTAAGCCTATCCCAACGTGTCGCACTCGAGAAACATAAGAAAAGGAAAACTAAAATTGAAAGTATCATTATGTTACCGAACTCCTATAAAACCCGAACGGACCCTCCCCCTGAAATAAGATTCACCATGCATCTTTTGGCACGGTTTTACTCAGTAATTCAGATTATGTAGCATGTCTCTCTAATTCCGCTAATGGTTCAAACTTCATACTTTTTTTATGTACTTGGTATTTACAGTCGCTTAATGGATCCAGTGACTACAGATCTGCGGAATATGAATGCTCTAGCGAAGGTGTGGATACTTCTAATTCCTTAATTAGTGCATCAGATACGAATGAGGATTTTGCTAAGTTAAAGTTGATATCCTTGATTTACATCTTTATACATACAATGTACAGATAATGAGGCAGAAGCGTATTGAAAGGGGGGCCTTGACGCTTGCTTCTGCAGAAGTCAAATTTCAAATTGATACTGAAACTCACGATCCTCTTGATATTGGTATGATCTTGATTTTTAAAACTAAAAATCTTTTGAAGGTAGATTAAATTAGTTTCCCCACCTAATTAGTTCCCATTTGACAGAAGATTAAAGTAGTTTCCTCCAACACACTTGTAGGCCATTTGAATGAATGTTAAAATTAATTTCTTATCTAATAACTTTCCAGCAGTGTAATGCATGATGAAGTTTCTCAGTGCACTCATTGGTCTTATTTTCTTGTCATCGTTTACTTAGAGGTCGCAGTATATTGTTAATCCATGTGATCTGCTCCCTCATTTTACCCATCTAAAACTTTTTTGGTTAACAGATTATAAATGATGTTTTGATATTAACCTGCTAAACTAGTAGGTTAGAAGTGAATACTGAATGTTCATTGGAAATGTTCAAAGAATAGCTTTATAGAGAATATTACCTTGTAATGTTGATCATATGTGTTAAAGGGTATTTCTGTCTTTTCTGTATTATTTAGGGTTTCCTGTACGGTTTAGGGTTTACTGTATTGTTTCTTCGTTTTTCAATATAAATAGAGGGAGAGGCTACCACAATGGTTTAAGCCTTCTCATTACTTTAACATGGTAGCAAGAGCAAGTTATGGGAGATTGATTCCATAAATATGTTCAAACGATTTTTTTTCTTTTTCTTTTTCTTCTCTTTCATTTTCCCTACTGAAAAAAAGAAGAAAAAAGAAAAAAAAGAGGGGCGGTCTCAAACCCTAGCACCTATCAGCTGTCTCTCCAGCCCAAAATCTCCTAGCCGCCGCCACCCTAGCACGATGTTCGCCGACCATCCCCAATGCTTCGCCAACCATTGCTTGACTAGCTTTGCGACTCCCAACCGTCGTTTCACAGATTTAATTCGTTGCAACCACTGTTCAAACCTCGCCGACCATCACTGGTGCTTCGTCGAGATTCACCGACCATGACCGGCGCTTCGTCGAGGTTCGCCGACCCTCGCTGAACCTTCGTTGTCCGTCAATTGCTCTGGCTTGAGACTCATGGCCTTCGGGACTTCCATTTGGCCGTCGATTGCTCTGGTTCTTCATTTGGCTTCATTGCTTCTGTCCAGATCCAACGGTCACAAGGGTTCTTGCTCGTGAGAATGTCCATCTTTTCGTAAGTATTGTTCTGATTCTAATGTTCTTCATTTAAACCCTACAGTTGTTTGTGTTGTTGGTTTGTTTCCCTTGTGTGAGTTGTTTGTTAGTTGCTGTATTGACGGGTATACATGTCAATAACTACACCTCAACCGTTAACAACCCGTAAGTTTGAACAGAACCAATTATTTAAATTGGTCTAAGGCTGTGAAAATAGGCCTTATTGGATAATGGAAACACCATCATCTCACGGAACCGGCCTTGGCAGAGAATGATAAAAAGTATGAGGAATGGATTCAAACTGATGCGCAGATTGTAGCATTGTCGTAGAATTCGATGGAGCCTCAAGTTGCTGATCTCTATATTCATCTAGATACGTGCAAAGCCATATGGGAGTATATTCATGTGTTATATTCCAGTAATCTCACCAGGATGTATGATTTATCAGTAGAGTACTTTCAACTTTAGCAAGACACGCAATCCGTTACAGATTATTTTGCCACATTCAACAGCCTCTATGAGGAGTTGAATACTATTCTACCGATGACTATCGGTCTGAAAGAAATGTAAAAGCAACGCGAGAAGATGGCTGTCATGAAGTTCTTGGCTGGATTACGCTCAGAATTTGAACCAGTATGATCTCAGATCATTTCCAGTGCTACTCTCCCCACTATCACTGAAATGTATCTCGCGTCTCGTGTAGCACTACCAAGGACAATGTTTCTGGCTTGAGTTCGTTTGCGTCGTCTGAGCATTTGACGCTTGTTACTCAGATTCCTACACGAGATCGTGGTGCTTAACTCAGTGGTGGCCGTGGTGGTGGCCCTCGGGGTGGACGTAGTGGTCGTGGTCGTGGCTCACATCGACAGTGCTCCTTTTGTGGAAAGGAGAATCACACTCAAGAAACATGTTGGGATTTAGTTGGCCGACCACCCAAATTCACTAATGCAGTGACATCTCTGATGATGAATATGCTTAATTCTTTCAGTATAAGGCATCCCAGTAGGCATCTCGTCCAATTGCTTCTTTAGCTCAACGAGGTACTTCTACTGCTTGTCTTTGAATTCGCCCTTTCCCTCCCACACCCTGGGTCATAGATTCTGCTGTCACTGATCACATATCAGGTATCTTTTCCCTCTTTACACATGTTTAGTCAACTTCTTCGTTGTCTCCTGTTACAGTTGTTGATGGTTTCGCTATCCCTATCCGTGGCATTGGCACAGCGGAACCCTCACCCTCCTTATCTCTATCCTCTGTCTTGTATATTCCTTCGTTTTCTTTTAATTTGATGTCAGTCAGTAAGCTTACTAAACACTTTAATTGTTTTGTATCATTTTTTCTTGACTTTGTCATTCTCCAGGATTTGAAGACGCGAAAGATGATTGACATCGGGCGTGAGGAAAATGGTCTTTATTACTTTGATGACCATGACGAGAGTCTTGCTATATCACCTACCGTCTGTTTTGCTGCTGCCTCCGCTCGCCAGATCCATTGTCGCCATGGTTATCCCTGCCTTGGAAACCTTAAGTTGCTTGTTCCTAATTTGAGTCATTTGTCTTCGTTAGAGTGTGAGTCTTGTCAATTGGGTAACCATCATCGTATTTCATTTGCTTCCAAAGCTCATGTTCGAGCATCGAGTTCGTTTAGTTTAGTTCATTCAGATGTTTGGGGTCCTTCTCGTGTTGCTTCTACATTAGGTTTTCATTATTTTGTGACATTGTGGATAATTTTTCTAGAGTTACTAAGCTTTATTTAATGAAAGATCGTTCAGAATTATTCTCTATTTTTCGTGCATTTTGTGCTGAAATTAAAACTCAATTTAATGTACCAGTGCGTATTCTTAGAAGTGATAATGCTCGAGAATACTTTTCTCGGCCATTTACTTCCTTTATGTCACACTCTGGTATCTTGCATCAGACTTCTTGTCCTCACACACCGCAGCAAAATAGAGTTGCTGAGCGTAAGAATCGACATCTCTTAGAAGTGACTCGTACTTTTCTTTTTGAGATGAACGTTCCCAAACACTTATGGGGCGATGCGGTTCTTACAGTCTGCTTCTTAATCAACAAAATGCCGTCCTTTACCCTCAATGGCAAGGTTCCCCATTCCATTATTTTTCCTCGTTCTCTCTTGTTTAGTTTATCTCCTCGAATATTTGGGTGTGTTTGTTTTGTTCATCAATTGACTTCTGGCAGGAACAAGTTAGATCCTCGTGCTTTAAATGTGTCTTCCTTGGCTATTCTCGCACACAAAAGGGTTATTGTTGTTATAGTCCATCATTACGTCGCTCGTTTGTGTGTGCGGATGTTACATTATCAGTCTATCTTTTACTTTTTTGCCCCTTCCTCTCGAGACGATCTGGATGTTACGCTTTCATTGCCAAGTGTACCAAACCCTACACTATCTTCCTCTACTCTAGATCTTATCCCGCCTCGTCGTTCTTCAGCTCCTTTGCAGGTATACTCTCGTCTCGAGAAGGCACCCTTCGCTGTTGCGTCCATCGACTCTGTGTCCTCATATTCTTCTCCAGCTGACCCATTCATCTCTGACTTGGACATGCCCATTGCCATCCGGAAAGGTAAGCGCACATATACTATCCATCCTATTTCTAACTTTGTTTTGTATGCACACCTATCTCCTTCATACTCCTTTTTTGTTGCTTCTCTATCATCTGTTTCTATTCCTAAGTCTGTTTCAGAGGCCCTCACTTACCCTAGTTGGGCAAAAGCAATGGAAGAAGAAATGCTTGCCTTACATCAGAATGACACTTGAGATCTCGTCTCGCTTTTGCCTGACAAAACAATAGTTGGATGTAAATGGGTGTACACTGTCAAAGTTCATCTGGATGGCACCATTGATCGACTGAAGGCTCGCTTAGTTGCTAAAGGCTATACTCAGGTATTCGGCCTTAAGTATTCTGAGACCTTCTCTCTTGTTGCCAAGTGCGCTTCTGTTCGCTTGTTCATCTCTTTGGGTGCCACTTTTCGTTGGCTATTACATCAGCTTGATATAAAGAATGCTTTTTTAAATGGCGATCTGACTAAGGAAGTATTTATAGAGCAACCTCTTCGGTTTGTTGCTCAGGGGGAGTCTGGTTTGGTATGTTACTTGTAAAAATCTATTTATGACCTCAAACAGTCTCCTCGAGCATGGTTTGAAAGATTTAATGAGGTGGTCACTGAGTTTGGTCTTCGACGATGTGGAGTTGATCATTCCGTCTTTTACATGCATAATAAAGTCGGGAGAATATTGTTGATTGTGTATGTGGATGACATCGTGATTACCGGGGATGACCACTGTGGTATTTAGGAACTCAAAAAGTTTTTGAATAGTAAGTTTCAAATGAAAAATTTGGGTCACTTAAAATACTTCTTGGGAATTGAAGTTACTCGATCAAGTCAAGGTATTTACCTATCTTAGAGAAAATATGTCATTGACCTATTGAGCGAAATAGGAATGCTAGGAGTTAAACCGATTGACTCGCCTATGGATCCAAACACCAAATTGTTGGCATATCAAGGTGTATCACTGACAGATTCAGCACAATATAGACGGTTAGTTGGGAAGTTGAATTACCTGACAGTTACCAGATCAAATATCTCTTTTGCTGTTAGTGTTATCAGTCAGTTCTTAGATCGGCCAATGACTTGTCACTGGGATGTAGTGATCCGTATTCTCCGATATTTGAAAGGTGCTCCTGGTTGTGGTTTTCTATATCAAAACTTCGGTCATACTCAAATAAAGGGCTACACAGATGTAGATTGGGCCGGATCGCCCTCGAATATGAATTCTACTACTGGATATTGTGTATTCGTTGGTGGTAACCTTGTCTCTTGGAAGAGTAAAAAACAGACTGTGGTGGTACGGTCAAGTGCAAAATCGGAATACGGGGCAATGGTCCATACCATTTGTGAGTTAACTTGGTTGAAACATTTGTTGGAAAAACTTGGATTTGAACACTTTTCATCGATGGATCTGGTATGTGATAATCAAGCAGCATTTCACATTACTTCCAATCCCGTCTTCCATGAGAGAACAAAACATATTGAAGTTGATTGTCATTTTATTTGAGAAAAATTGTTGCAGAAGTAGATTGGGACTAAACATGTAAATTCAGGCCCCGTTTGGTAACCACTCCCATCCCAAAAATACCCATTACATTCCCACTTTTTTGGGATTTATTTTTGGGCTTAGCGTTTGGTAATCCATTCCATTTTTTTATTTCCGTTTCCATTCCATTCCCATCTCGGAATCCTTCCCACTTTTTGTGAAGAGATGAGAAACAATTTTTTTTTGTTTCTACCTATTCCCATCTCATTCAGAACCAAAAAAAACAACGATCTGATCTGCTCAACCTTGTTCTTCACCATCACCTTCACCTTCACCTTCGTTGTCCACCTCCATCACCTTCACCTTCGTCGTCCTCCATGATCACCGCCATCACCTTCCTCGTTGTTGTCGTCCTCTTCAACCATTCTTCTTTGGTTCGTTGTCTTCTTCAACCATCAAGTTCGTCAGCGTCGTCTCCATTACGTTCGTGGTCTTCGTCGTCTTTTTCACGTCCTCCGTTGTCGTCGTCGTCTTCGTCTTCGTCTGTCCATCTGCCGCCGCCGTCGTCGTCGTCATTTTCGTCTGGTGCTTATAAGGTTTCGATTTCGAAATTGAAATTGAAACCCTATTTCGATTTCGATTTCGATTTCGACGACGATTTCGAAATCGAAACAAGAAATAAGGTTTCGATTTCGAAATCGTTGTCCGGCCATCACCTGCGTCGTCTTCGTCGCCGTCTTTTCCGAATCTTCATCACGTTCGTCTGCTTTAGGGTTTCCATTTCGAAATCGAAATCGAAACTCGAAATCAAATTCAAAACCTATTTTGATTTCGAAATCGAAATAGGGTTTCGATTTCGAAATCGAAACTCAAACTCCAAGTCGAAATCGAAATAGATTGAATTTGTTCTTGATTTTTTGGATTTGTGATTGTTGTTCTTGAATTTGTTTTTGATTTTTTGGATTTGTGATTGTTGTTCTTGAATTTGTTCTTGGTGTTCTTGAATTTGTTCTAGAATTTGTGGTTTAGGATTTGTTCTTGATTTCTAAGATAAAATTGTTACCAAGCGCAATTCTGTTCCCGGATCCAAAAAAAAAAATTGTCGTTACCAAACGCCCTTCTGCTCCCAAGAAGAAAACAAAATTCTCATCCCATCCCATTCTCATCCCACTATATGGGATGGACACAAAACGGTTACCAAATACCACCTCAGTTGATCAGTTAGTCGATATATTTACTAAACCGTTGGGGGGTTTAAGGATAAAGTACATTTGTAATAAGTTAGGAGCATACAATATATATGCTCCAACTTGAGGAGGAGTGTTAAAAGGGTATTTCTGTCTTTCCTGTATTATTTAGGGGTTCCTGTATGGTTTAGGGTTTGCTGTATTATTTCTTCGTTTTTCAATATAAATAGAAGGAGAGGCTACCACAATGGTTTAAACCTTCTCATTACTTTAGCAATATGATTTATAGTACAATAAGTAAGGGCATTATCCACCAAACTATCTCATCAAATTGTGGTGCAGATTTTCTAGCATGCCTATAAACCTCCTGCTTTGCCCATTTGCAACCCGTAGTTTTACGGCTTGCTTAAGTATCTATCTAGTCTATAAGTTTTGAGATTATAGACAACTCTATTGATAATAAGATTGACATTGGAGATTTTTTTTTGGTAATTAAGTAGGGAACTCCCTATTTTTGTGATATAGCAGACCATTTTTTGTAGTCCAATGCTTACCTTTGGAGTATATTAAACTTGCTTAAACTATAGATACTCTGAGTCTGTTATATATAGATTTGTTACCTCACGGCCAGCTTTGGCCAAACTTTCTTGGATTAGTAACTTGTTTATGATTCAATCATTGCTTTTTAAATCCGCTTGCAAAAATTAATGGTCCTTTATCGTAAATGGATGTATATAATGGTTACATTTTTATGTTGTCGTACTGTTTTCTTTTCTTCTTTTACTAATTTCACTTGTTATTTGTTAAGACTTGGGAATTCACTTGTCATATATTTTCACCCCTTCCTAATTGTAATTATATTTTCTTCTTTTACTAATTTCACTTGTTATTTGTTAAGACTTGGGAATTCACTTGTCATATATTTTCACCCCTTCCTAATTGTAATTATATTTGCAACTTATACTAATGGATTAATGGTAATCCCCAGGTATGTATCAAATTCGAGAAGCAAACCAAATGGTTGAGGAGTTTATGCTTGCTGCTAATGTTTCAGTTGCGGAAAAGATTCTAAAGCATTTTCCTCAATGCTCGTTGTTGAGGTAGATTGCCTACTTGTCTTTCATGAGCTATGCTAGGGTCTTTCTCGATAACTTATTTTATGTCTACCAGGCATCTTGTGTTGAGCGCCAGAATCCTTTAATGGTGACTTTTTGATCACGTTTTCCGCACTTCTTTCCTTTCTTCTTCTCAATTTATCTTTTGATATCTTCATCCTCTCAAGCAGTGTTTTAAATATCGGCCGTTACGTACCGTAACGGCCGATTCGTACCGGAAAATGGGTAGGCCGATACCGATACACGGCCGATTCCGGCATCTAGGGCTGAATCGCCCCGAATCGGGCCGATACGGGCCGATACGGGCAGTTAACGGCCGTTACGGCCGTTACGGAGACCGTAACGGCCGTTACAGCCTGTAAAGACCGACCGACCGACCGACCGACTCCTGATTTCGCGCACACTTTTCAGATTTCTTCCAAGATTCTTCATATAATTGAGGAAGGAAGAGAAAAAAGTAGTAGAAGATAACCAAACACTTACCGAACGTTGAGGATTTCGTCGAACGTTGAGGATTTCGTCTGGTTCGTCTAACAGAAACAGCTCATCGCCGCCGAACGTAGCTCTCGCGTCGCCGGCGACGTCTCCTCTCCTTCGCGTTGCAGCTCGTCGCCGTCGCCGTCTCGCCTCCGCTCCGGTCTCGGCTCCGCTCGGGTTCTCTCTCTCTCTCTCTCTCTCTCTCTCTCTCTCCATTCGGGTGTTAGGGATTTCACGGCAATTGGGGGTGTTTGATTTGGGTGGGGGCTGAAATTAGATTTTAGGTATTAAAATTATTTAGAAATTGTAATTTAGGAATAATTAAGGGGTTTAAAAATATTTTTTTGTTTACAATTTAGTCCTAAAATTGTTAATTAACTTGTTTACAATTACAATTTAGTCCTAAAATTGTTAATTAACTTTTTTACAATTACAATTTAGTCCTAAAATTTTTTAACTTATATTTTTGTAGCAATTTTTTTTTGTCATTATTATTTATCACATTATATATATATATATATATATATATATATAATGGTTAATGTAGTGTTAATTAGCTTCAATTATAATTTTAATAAATAGTATGAATTAAATTTGTGTATGTAAATTGCAGAAAATTAAAATTTAACAATGTCGGGTGAAGAAGGATCACATCCTCCTAGTGATGATATTGGATGGAAATTCGGGATTCCTATTAGTGGTTCTAGACACAAATTAAAATGTAAATTTTGTGGTAGAGAGATAAATGGTGGAATAACTAGATTGAAGCAACACTTGGCGGCCAAAAAGGGTCAAGTAGCTCCATGCCAAAGTGTTAGTGCCGATGTTAGAACGCTTATGATGAAACATCTTGAAGGTAACTTGGAGAAAAAAATGGATAAAAGAAAACAAAGAGAAGAAGTGATTGAACAAATTCGAGCTTCTCAACGTGATCAAGATAATCCTTACAATTTGAGTGATGATGATAACTCGGATGATCCGGATATGGCTTATGCACGAAAAGAAAGTATGAGGTTGCATAGAGAAGAAGAAGATAGGGAGAGATATAGGAGGGATGCAGGCAACAGATATGAGACCGGGAGTAATAGCGGGGTTGGTGAAAGCACCAGACGGGGAAGCACTACTACTCGCATTGCTAATATGTTTCGACGATCTTCTACTGTTCGTGAATCGAGTTCGAAAAAAAGTTGGATTGATTCGTCTTTACCTGAAGCACGGTTGGCCGAGATTGATGTTGATCTACACCGTAGCAAAGCCCCCAAACAACAAAAGATCTCAACAAGGGTAATAAAAGGGTTGAGGAAAAAATTAGGGGTCGCAGTTAGTCAATTTGTGTTATACACACATTTGCCAACAAACGTTGTTAATTCGCCATGGCTTGAGCCAATGTTGGATGTTGCAAGGGAGGTTGGAAAAGGAGTGAAAGTCCCTACTCCTTACGAGGTGTCTGAAGTTTTCTTACCTAGAGAATATGAAGAATTGAGAAAGTGGATCGAATCTCATAAACCAAATTGGGAGGAGAGGGGCGTTACGATCATGTGTGATGGATGGAGCGGACCTACCCGGAAGCACATTATCAATTTTTTGATTTATAGCAATCGGGGGACTGTTTTTCATAAATCAGTGGATGCCACCGATGTTGTTAGTAGAACTGCCGATTATTACTTCGGGCTTATGGACAAGGTGGTAGATGAAATTGGTGAAAAATATATTGTCCAAATCGTCACTGATAATGAGCCTGCAATAAAAGCGGCGGGGAAAAAACTTATGTTAAAAAGACCAAATTTATATTGGACAGGTTGTGCTGCACATTGCCTTGATTTGATATTGAAAGATATTGGAGAGAAAACAAATGTGCTGACAGTCTTGGATGATGCAAGAAGAATATCACGCTTCATTTATAACTCTAGTTGGGTTATTGATTTTATGAAGAGATTTACTGAAGGAAAAGAGTTATTACGCCCCGGGATCACACGTTTTGCCACTAATTTCATTATGCTGGAAAGCATTGTAAGGTATAAGAATGCCTTACAAAATATGTTTAATTGTGATGAGTGGAAAAGCAAAAGATGGGCGAAGGAGGACTGTGGAAAAAAAGTTAGAAAAATTGTGAACGACAATGGTTTTTGGATAAAAGCTTCAGAAATTTTAAAAGTTCAAGAACCATTGGTGAGGGTGCTTAGGCTTGTTGATGGAGATGAGAAGCCTACAATGGGATTTGTCTATGAAGCTATGGACAAAGCGAAGATGGCCATTGAAAAAAATTGTCGTTACTACAAAAAATATTGGAAAATGATCGACAAAAGATGGCAATTCCAATTACACCATGATTTGCATGCAGTTGGTAAGTAATTGACTAATTGTAAATTCAATTTTAAAAACTCTTGTTACTTATTAGAATTAAACTTCATTTAACAAAATGTGCTTTTTGTTTTGAATTCATGTAGGTTATTTTTTAAATCCTCAATTTCAATATGGTGGTAAACTTTCTGACCATAGAGAGGTAATGGAGGGAGTTCAAAAAGTGATTCAAAGATTGGAGCCGAATATTGATAAACAAATTCAAGCTATTAATCAAGTTAGTTCTTTTTTTTTTTTTTTTTTTTTAAGTAACAACTAGCGACTAACAAGTTACTAAGTTTTATATGTTTTATTTGTGGGTTTTTGATTTGTTACGTTCTAAATATAGATTATGATGTTTCGTGATAAAGAACATTCTTTCGGGACAGTATTGGCACAAAGAGCAGTAACACGCACAAATCCAGGTAATACAATGAACAATTAACTATTAATATAAGAATCTCAATCTTCGTATCGTTTTAATTCATATTGTTTCTACAGCTGAATGGTGGATCCACTTTGGTGCATCTGCCCCTGAACTTCAAGAGATTGCAGTTAAAGTGTTGAGCCAAACAACATCGTCTTCTAATTGCGAGCGTAATTGGAGCACATTCAGCTTGATACATACAAAGACGAGAAATCGTCTAAAGTATCAAAAACTGAATAAACTTGTTTACGTGGCTTATAATATGAGGTTGAAAATTAGACATGCTACGAGATTAAGCCAAAGTGAAATTGAAGACTGCTTCAACCCAATAAACTTGGATTATATCTTTGAAGAAGATGATCCACTATCTCCATGGCTTCAAGAGAGAGAAGAACCATTGTTAGATGATCAGGACAACTCCAGATGGTTAGACGTAAGCGATGATGAGGTCGCTACTTCCAGTAGCCAAGCACCTCGACGTTGGCAAAGTGATAGTCCATCTGGAGATGGAAGTGATACTGAAAGTGGTCATGGTTTGAGCCCACCTAGTGGAGAGTCTAGTGGTGATGATGGTGGAGGTGGAGGTGGAGGAGACACTAGACAATCGCCGTATCATGGAGAGTTAGGAATGGCTGGATTTGCAGACAATGTCGAACGTGGGGATATTAGTGAGCCACGAAGGCATTCTGTTTCTAGTGCAATTGGATCATCAAGAAGAAGACCAAACCCACAATCCTCAAATTCCGAAGAATATGATGACATGGAAAACCGCTTTGGTATGCTTGGAGTTGGAGGATACGGATATGGATATCAAGGGGATAATTATCATCAGTGGCGTCAACCACAACCATATCCTTACCCTTATTATCCCTCTTCGGAATATGTTTCGGCACCACATTATGTGGGTATGGGTCCTTTAGGATGCCCACAACCTCCTACTACCGGATACTCATATCCACCACCACCTTCTTACCAATACGGTGTCCCTCCTCCACATCAAGAGAGTTCGAGTTCTACTTTCGGTCACTGCGAAGAAAGAGCAGAATCTAGCGGTACCGGTGGTAGTGGCCCTAGCAACACCATTTATGATCATTGCACCTTTAACTACTTTGGTGGTTATGGTGCTGCACAACAAAATCAGAGTGGTGATCATGCCGATGCCGACTATGAAGAGCCTGCGCGCAATTCGTTTTGGTATTGATAATTTTATACGAGTGTATTGTTTTTGTAATATGATGTACAAGTACAATTTACTCTTTTATTATATTTGTGTAATATATTTTTATTAAGTATTGTGTGCATCATCTTATTTTTTCAAGATTGTTAAGTACGATGATTTTTCGTATTTTTTATGTCTTTATTGTGTTGTATATAACCTTAAAATGTCATAAGATCTATTATAATGTGTTTATTAAAGGTTAAATGAGTGAAACAATTATTCTTATTGAGTTTTTGGGGATGTTCTAGTGATTTTAAAAAATTCACGACCGTTACGGCCGATTCCCGTTACGGACAGGCCGATACTCCCGATACCGTTACACCGCGACCGTTACCGTTACGTAACCCGATACCGCGATTTAAAACCTTGCTCTCAAGTAAGCTATGATATCATTAACATTTTTTTATTGAAGCAGGGCATATGCCTGGTAGGACGGCTAAGATTTTTCCCATGTGAAAAGTTATTGGTTCATGTCCTGGAAATAACCTCTTTGAAAATAAAGGAAAATATTACATGTGTATTGCCCTCCCCAGACCTTGCATATGAAGTATCATGCATTAAGTGCCCTTTCGATGAAAATCATTATTTGTAAAGGAGGGTGCATACAAGTTTTAAAAGAGAAACATTTTGCAAATTATTTATCTTTTATCTTACCTCTAGTTAGATGCAAGACATGAAATAACCGAAAAGTAGAGAGGACTGCCAACTCTGGTGTTGAAGGCATCAGAGAATGAGAGAAACAAAAGGGGATTGGGGGAATGTTGACTCAGCTCTGGAAGAGAAGTTGAAATTAGAATGAACTTCGGGAGGGAGATAATTAGAATCTTTAAAACACATACGTAAAAGTGAAGAGATATAGAATATTTAATAATCCTGACATGGCTCATTTTTAATTTTTTTATTCTTTTGCTATGTAATCTGACTTGGCTTATTAACGTGAAACAGAAGACCATGTTCAATACCCTGAACCAACAAACTTCTGTTTCCTGTTTTGAGTATAATAAGACTGGAACACAATATACGTTTTACTTTTAATATCTTCTTACATTTTTCTAAACCTTCATAAGTTAAAAATATGTAGCAAAAAAGGCTTACTGCTCTATTGGTATTTTTATAACTATTTCCCTCATGAGGTTATTAATACTATTGCAGGCGCCATCCAAGCCCAACCAAAGAGATGCTTGAACCTTTGCTCCGTACAGGAGCTGCTGTCGGTCTCAGTTTGGATGTCACATCTTCAAAAGCATTGGCTGATTCTCTTGATCATGCTGTGGTGAGTTTCATTTACTATGATTTATTTTTCTTCTGCAAAAGCTGATGTCATTGCCTAAGCTGCTGCATCTCTATGTGACAAGTATTTATCTGTTTATGCTTTTAATAGAGAGCTACTTTGAAAGTCAAGAGCTGATTTTTTTGCACTTGCAGTCGTATATTCTCCTCTTGCTTCTAATTTAAATAAAATACTTAAAATTAGTAACATTATATAAATTCTTAAAATATGAAATAGACAATATACAAAATTAATTAATTATTTAATAAAGGGAGAGTCCATAACAGGGTCTTTCCCTTAATATGTAGAAATAAAAATATGCGTTTGTGTGTGCTTATGAGCTGTATCCTTTTTAATTTCTGCTCATAACATATACCCTCCAATTTTTTTATTTTATTTTCTTTTTTATTTATCTATTTTTTTTCAGGGTGACGATCCTTACTTTAATAAGCTGATTCGTATTTTGGCAACCAGATGCATGTCACAGGTAATTTCACTCAATTTGTGTAGATTTTCTTTCCTTTGAAAAAAAAAACCTGAACTTCATGTTTTGGAAGAGAGGAGTATTAATTGTTCTTTTATATTTGTGAGCACAGGCAGTTTACTTTTGTAGTGGAGATCTGAGCCCACCAGAATTCTATCATTATGGGCTTGCAGCACCACTGTATACTCATTTCACCTCTCCTATAAGAAGATATGCAGGTCAGTGTTAATTTTTTTCACTTATACTTTTTCAGGCAATAACTTCCTTTTTCTTGCAGATGTCCTTGTGCACAGGTTGCTGGCTGCAGCCTTGGGGATATACAAGCTTCCAGGCTCATTCCAAGACTTAACTCATCTTTCCGGTGTTTCCGACAGTAAGTCTCGCTTTCTTTTTGACATCATACTGTTGTTTTCATTATGTCAAAAAATAAAAATAAAAATAAAAATAAAATAGATCACTTTAGCATATCGAATCCTGTAATGCTTATTTTTGCACGAGGAAGATATATAAAATGAAAATTCCCTGTTTCGCTGGATAAATCACATTATTTATTTATGCATGTCAAATGCATAAAGATGTTTTCTGAGGAAGGACAGAATAGCAGTAGTAATGATAATGAACATAATAGCAATAACAATAATCTGTATCCCCTTCCGTGTTGCAGGTGATCTTTTGTTAAAATTTTGAATCAGTTTTGTTGGAATATTCAATATTGGTATTATTTGTATATAGGGAAAGTCAAATATGTAAATTAGGAATGTATTATATGTCGTAGTTAATTTCCTTATTTAGTCTTAATTACTCCTATATGTAGCCTAATTGTACAATTAGAAAGACACACAATTGATTAATTCATTTCAATTTGGCATCGGAGCTAAAACACAAAAAACCCTAGCCTTTGCAGCCGCCGCCGGCCCTTTACAAGCTTTCGACGTTCGCCGCCGGCCATTGTAGTCGTCGACGACGTTCGCCGGCATCCAACAACAGCCGACGAAGGTTCGCCAGCGTCCCTTACAGCCAGGCGACGAACGAAAGCTCCCCTACAACCAACGACGAGCCCTCATTACAACTGACGAAGCCTTGCCGGTCCTCTACAGCCGCCGACGAACACTCTCCGGCCTTCTACAATCGACAACGAAGCCTCGTCGGCCTTCTATTCGCCGCCGACAGCCTCGCCGGAGTCCTAGCAGCCAACGAACTTGCCCTCGCGAGATTTGTACAAAACAGATCTTGCGATTACAACTCGATTGCACTTCGTGAGGTTCAATTTCAGCCACCAACGAACACTCACGGCCCTAGCCACTGCCACCGCTCCCGGATTTGCTTGAAATTGACGAAACCGAGTCAACTCAGTGAGTCAACTCAGACGATTCTCAGTGAGTCAACTTAGCATCAAACAACTTGGTTTCGTGAGATTTACTCATTGAAGGCCAACCCGACGATTCTCAATCTTTGACGATATTTCCCCTTGCCTTCACCGTGTTCGACGTTACCTTGGAATCCATCCCAAGGTCCAGCCAACTTACCGAACCAAAGCATCTCCCTTCCGAATCCCACTCCATCCAAATCACCTTTGTTCGTCTGAATGGAACCAATTTCTTGCGTTGATCTCAATCGGTGCGAATGTATATCCGTGGACGAGGACGGATGAGATATCTAACTGGTGATGCAAATGAGCCCTCCATCAAAGATCCGTTGCATACAACTTGGGATGCTGAAAACTCCATGGTGATGACGTGGCTTGTAAACTCTATGGATGAGGAAATCAACTCCAACTACATGTGCTACCCTACGGCGAAAGAATTTTGGGACAATGTAAATCAGATGTATTCTGATCTGGGAAACCAATCTCAAAAGTATGAGCTGACTCTAAAACTCCGTGATATCCGTCAAGGTGAAGACAGTATCACCAAGTATTTCAATTCATTGAAGAGAATAGGGCAAGATTAAGATATGTTCGACGATCATGAATGGCATTCGACCGAGGATTATAGCCACTATAAGAAGTTGGTGGATGATGATCGTGTTTTTAAGTTCCTGGCAGGTCTGAAACCAGAACTTGATGAAGTTGGGGGATGAATCGTTGGTCGTCAACCTCTTCCCTCAATTAATGAGGTTTTCTCGGAGGTCCGAAGGGAGGAGACCCGTCGGAACGTTATGCTTAACAAGCCACAAATTATCAGCCCTACAGTTGCTCCAATTGACCAGTCTGCTTTGGTTGCTGCTAATGCTCACTCTAGCAGGTTTTCACGCCGAGCAGAGGAACGTCCTCGTATATAGTGCGACTATTGCAACAAGCCCCGTCATACACAGGAAACATGCTGGAAAATCCATGGGAAACTGGAAAATCTGAAGAGCAACAAAACGGGAAAAAAATCTAACTGATCATATCCTTCCGCGCATGAAGCTGCCACCACTCCATTTAACAAAGAGCAGATTGATTAACTTCTGAAACTGCTGACTGTCAATCTATCATTTGGTACTCCTAATGCTTCCTTAGCTCAAACAGGTAGTAACTTTAGAGCTTTTTCTTGTTCCTTAAACTCTACACCTTGGATTATTGATTCAGGTGCTTCTGATCATATGACAAGTTTTTATCACCTTTTCAATACCTATTCACCGTATTCTGGTAATGAAAGAATTAGAATTGCAGAGGGTAGTTTCTCACCCATTGCAGGAAAAGGCCAAATAACAATCTCAGATAATGTTAATCTAAAAACGGTCTTCCATGTTCCTAAATTTACTTGTAACCTCTTATCTGTAAGTAAACTATTGCGAGATTCGAACTGTCATGCCATTTTCTCTGAATCTCAATGTTTCTTTCAGGACTAGAGCTCGGGAAAGATGATTGGCAGTGCTAGATTGGTGGATGGCCTGTATTACTTCGATGATAACTCCTTGAGGAATAAAACAACTCACGGTACCAGTGGTATGAGTTCAACGTCTGTTCGTGATAAAATCATGCTTTGGCACCTTAGACTAGGACATCCAAGTTTTCAATATCTTAAACATTTGTTTCCGACGTTATTTAAGAATGTGGATTGTTCTTCTTTTCATTGTGAAAATTGTTTGTTTGCAAAAAGTCAACGTACTTCTTATATTTCAAAACCATACCGTGCATCTAAACCATTTTATTTAATTCACAATGATGTATGGGGTCCCTCAAAAATCACAACACTATCTGGAAAAAGATGGTTTATGACATTTATTGATGATCACACACGTTTATCCTGGACATATTTGATGCGTGCAAAATCTGATGTAGCAGTTTTATTTAAAGATTTTTGCATTATGCTAGAAAACCAATTTCAAATGAAACCTAGCATTCTTCGCACAGATAATGGAACAGAATATTTCCACGAATGTTTAGGTAGTTTTTTGAAAACAAATGGTATTCTACATCAATCCACGTGTCGTGGCACGCCTCAACAAAATGGCATCGCTGAACGAAAAAATAAACACTTACTCGAAGTCGCATGTGCACTCATATTTTCTATGCATATTCCAAAATATTTGTGGGGTGATGCTCTTTTAATAGCCGCATATTTAATAAATCGCATGCCTACACGTATTCTAAATTAAACCACACCATTTGATAACTTCAAAACACACTTTCCAGCTTCTAGGATATCAGCTGACCTGTCTCTTAAAATATTTGGCTGCACCTCCTATGTTCATATTCCTAGCCAATTTCGGTCTAAACTTGATCCTAGAGTAGAAAAATGTGTTTTCATCGGTTATGCATCAAATAAAAAAGGGTACAAGTGTTACAATCCATAAACCAAGAAAATTCATGTTAGTATGGACGTCACGTTTTTGGAAAATGTTTCTTTCTTTGACAAAAATCCCTTTCAGGGGGAGAATGTAATGGAAGGAAATTTTTGGGTCACTGATGATCCTCTCTCTACCACAGTCTTAGAATTTTTTTCTCCAGATCAGTAAAAAACAAGTGATGACAATATTGAAAAACAAAAAGGGATCCTTACTAGTACACTAGTGCCGAGCATAATTCCTAAACAAACAGATGAAGAAATACCACAATCATGTACTGAGTTGCGGGTTTATACTCGGAGAGGTATAAAAAAGAATACAGATCAGCCTACTGTTCTAGCACAAGGTCAATCCGACTCTCCAAGCAATGATCCAGATAATCTTATATCTTTACCACCTCCTAATGAATCTTCTCATTCCAGTATTCCTCCAGATCTTAATATCCCTATAGCCATCAAGAAAGGAGTTAGAACCTGCACCAACTAGATATGTATCCTACACAAAACTTTCCGAACCTTATAGAGTCTTTACTTCTAAAGTTACTAATCTGTTTATTCCAAGGAACATTGAGGAAGCACTAGGTGATACAGGTTGGAAGCTAGCAATTCTGGAAGAAATGAATGCTCTTAAAAGGAGTGGTACGTGGGAAATAGTTGATTCGCCAAAGGATACAAAGATAGTCGGGTGCAAGTGGGTATTCACAGTTAAGTGTAAGGCAGATGGAAGCATAGAACGGTACAAAGCAAGGCTCGTGGCTAAAGGGTTCACGCAGACATATGGAATAGACTACCAAGAAATATTTGCTCCAGTTGCTAAGATAAATTCGATTTGGGTTCTATTTTCCTTAGCTGTGAATCTTGATTGGCCATTACACCAATTAAACGTGAAAAATGCCTTTCTAAATGGAGACTTGAAGGAGGAAGTGTTCATGAGTTTACCACCGGGCTTTGAAAGAAAGATAGGACAAGGAAAGGTGTGCAAACTAAAGAAGTCACTATACGGCCTAAAACAGTCTCCAAGAGCGTGGTTTGAACGCTTTGGAACCACTGTAAAAGGTCAAGGTTATCAACAAAGCCAAACAGATCGTACTATATTTTATAGACACTCAATTGATGGTAAGATTGCCATTTTAATTGTTTATGTAGATGATATCATCTTAACAGGAAGTGATAGTGACAAGTTGAGAAGACTTAAAGGAAAATTTGCTGATAATTTTGAAATCAAAGACTTAGGTCTATTAAAATATTTTCTTGGAATGGAATTTGCTAGATCAAAAGGAGGCATATTTGTGAGTCAAAGAAAGTATGTACTCAACCTACTGAATGAAACAGGGTTACTCGGGTGCAAAGCTGTAGAAACTCCAAGTGAACCGAATTAGAAACTACAACCGGCCAAACCTGAAGCTGTGATAAACCAAGAACAATATCAAAGACTAGTGGGTCGGTTAATCTACTTATCACATACTCGTCCGGATATAGCCTTTGCCGTAAGCATGGTCAGCCAATTTATGCACTCACCAGGACAAGAACACTTTGATGCTGTCTATAGAATACTAAGGTACTTAAAGGATACTCCTGGAAAGGGAATTTTGTACAAGAAACGTGGTCATCACCTTGTAGAGATTTATACCGATGCAGACTGGGCTGGGAGTATCACGGACAGAAGATCGACCTCTAGTTACTATACTTTTGTTGGTGGGAACCTCGTCACATGGCGAAGCAAGAAACAGAATGTCGTAACTTGAAGTAGCGCAGAAGCGGAGTACAGATCAGTGGCTCACGGCATCTGTGAAGTGTTATGGATTAACAGATTACTCGGAGAGTTGAAGATATTTAATTCAGTACCTATGAAGGTCTACTATGATAACAAATCAGCCATTGCGATTGCTCACAATCCGGTGTTGCACGATCGGACAAAACATGTGGAAGTGGACAAGCAATTCATCAAGGAAAAGATTGAGAGTGGACAAATATGTATGCCATATGTACCGACTACTGAACAGATCGCAGACATTCTAATAAAAGGATTACCATAGAAGAGATTTGACTATATAGTATGCAAGCTGACAATGGAAGATATATTCATACCAGCTTGAGGGAGAGTATTGGAATATTCAATATTGGTATTATTTGTATATAGAGAAAGTCAAATATGTAAATTAGGAAGGTATTATCTGTCGTAGTTAATTTTCTTATTTAGTTTTAATTACTCCTATATGTAGCCTAATTGTACAATTAGAAAGACACAATTGATTAGTTCATTTCAATTAATTTCTATTATCATGTTTGGTGCATGGGAATGGAATTGAATTTTTAATAAAATTTGATTTTATTCGTATTGGATTGGATTTGATTCCATTCCAATGGAATCGGATGTCATTCTCTTGTACCAAAAATGTTGCAATCACTTTTTGTACTGGGCATTATTTTTGAACTGAAAAATGATTTTTTTGACTTTATATTAAGTTTTGGTAAAAAATGGTAATGCATCAAATGTTTACAAGGCACAAAACAGAAGAACTCAATGATTACTCTCTTAGTCTTCTAATAGGGATTAATCAAGGGGGGAAAAAATCATCTGACGCTGTGTGACATGCTTAATTTTAGTTGTGTTATAATGTTCACTGTTGTTTGCTTTCAGATTTGAATTATCGGCATAGGAATGCCCAGATGGCGAGTCGGGCTTCTGTTGAGCTTCATACACACATCTATTTCCGTAAACGGTATGAACTAGAAACCTTTAGAGTCCCTTTGGATTAGGTATTTGCAGAAGGTATATGATATCGAAAAGGGATCTGTAACATTTTCGGAAGAAATTTTTTAAAGGAAAATTTACAAATCCCTTTTCGAAATGAAATATTTCATCCAAACAGACTATTACTCTCTCTGTCTGACATGTTTTTTGTGTATCTTACAGGCCTACAGACACAGAGGCCAGAATAGTGAAAATAAGATCAAATGGCTTCATAGTTTTTGTGCCCAAGTACGTGTTAATCAAACCCTTTGCATCCTCCAACTTCGTTGTTTGATTTGCTTGTCATTTTACTTTTGGTTTATCATGCTTGATTTTGTTTTTGGTTAATTGAATATGCCTTAGGCACCTCTTGATAACGATTTTTTAAGTATTTAAAAATAAAAGTAGCTTTTATTTTCGGCTTTAAAAAAGTACTTTAAAAAAAAAGGTAAAAAATAGTGGTTTTTTTTTTCTCCGATTGTAATATTTTAAGAAATTGAGACTAAGACCGATCTACCCAAATTTTCCCATCCCTATGAAAAAGTCTATATCATCGTTATCAAACACACTTATGATTCTTTGTTTTTGGTTTAAGTACATTTTTGTTCAATTAACTTTGTCATAAAAAGTAGCTAAAAAACGGTGCCTTAATTTAATTTTGTCCCTGTTAATGACAATGCAGTGAAATGAATGATTTCTTAATGTCTGAATCAAAACCGCTAGGAATCACTAATCCTATATTATATCGGAACTTGATTTACAGATACGGTATTGAAGGGCCGGTTTATTTAGTGTCAAGAGGTGAGAAGGGAGGAGGAGAATGGTTGGTTGATGAGCAACAGCAGAAGATTAAAAAGATGGATGGAAGTGGTTGTTATGGTGTTCTTCAGACTGTGAATGTACACATGGAGGTTGTTGAGCCCCAGCCAAACAGGCCTAAACTCCAGCTTACCCTCATCTGATTATAGCCAAATCAGACAAGACAAAAATGGAAACTTTTTTTTTTATTGGAGACCACTTTACATATGAGCAGTTAGTTCAGTTGTGCATACCGATACGGGTGATTTAGTTCTTACAACATTTTTAATGTTTGTTTCGAGTGTAAATGAATAAATAATTTAATTCTTATAATTTCGGTTTTTTCATTTTACAAGGCCCTCTAAATGTATATGCAGAACATTATACATTTTGACATTGGCTACCTTATTTAGGGATTTTCTGACATCCGTGGGTAGAAGATTGAGATAATTGGTGGCCATCACACCTCCTAATGCACATAATGACGAAATTAAAAACTAGGGGTGTGCATGGGTTGGGTGGTGTGTAAAAAGTGATGGATTCGAGGCCCGACCTGATTGAGCTCGGGTCTTTCATTTTTGGCCCGATATTGACCGAAGTGAAGGAAGAAACTGACCTGTTGCAGGTTGTTCAGATTCCACTTGGATTTGGTCGGGTAATCAACAGAAACAAGAGCACTACAGACTATTAATCTTAGAAATTAGAATAGAAATAGAAACAATAGGCAAACTACAAATTAGAACAAAAACAAAAAACACTAACGAGTAACGATTTAAAGTTAGAAAAGAAATAGAAACCAAGAAGTAAATCTAGGACAACAACATAAACAAGTCAAACTCACTGTCGCTTAATGTCACCGTTGCCTAAAGTTTTCACCGTTGTGGCATCTTCACTCATCATCATCACAGGCTCAGCTTCGTAGGCATGCACGTTGTTGGCCCAAAAATTTATCCAAAGAGAGATGAATTGGGTAGTTATAATTTTTTTTTAAAAAAAAATCAATACACAAGATATCAAGTTTTCTAATTGATTATTATCTTGTTAAGTAGTGAAAATATGTTTAACTAAATGCACACCCAAACAACAGAAAATAAAACAATGTAACACAATTTTATATCTTGGTTCGATAAACTACCCTTACTTACATTCAGTTTCGTGGAGCCACGGAGATTTGCAATCCATTAAACCATGTTTCCTTTCACAGGTAGAAACTAAATCTTTTCAATCTTTTTACACGTTAAACTAATCCTATTTTTTTCCCAGGCTCAGAATCAAACCCAAACTACCTTGATTTTTTTCGCAATCTTAGAATTAACCTATCACTCTTTCACTTATCCTTTTTGTAGGCTTAGGAAAAATCTTTATAATCACATTTAATTCAATTACAAGAAGAATTAAAATCTAATATTTTCACGGGAAAAAACTAACTTAATCTTTTTGCTGGACAAAGATCAAACCCTAATTTTTTTCCCACGCTAACAATCGAAAAATAGCTATCCTGATTAAACACCGTCCTAACATGTTTAATCCGCTAAACCTCGCAAATACAAAAAATAACAAGTTTCTTCCAACAAGTAACTTCTACTACCTCAATATAGATATACTCAATTAATATCTCGAATAATAACTACGTGATAGATATAATGTAAGGCAAATAAATTTGATTATAAAAAATAACGGGTAACACACACGTAGCACGTAATCAGATTTTTCAATAAAAAATCATTTAAAAGATTTTCAAGAATTAAGTTCCTATTTTTCTAAAACACTTCAACCAAGCAATAAATCAGTAATAATCTACGAAAGCAGTAAAGAAAGTTTGGAACTGTAGGCCCAGTGGAATACCCAAGAGGGGGGGTGAATTGGGTATTTAAAAATTTATCAGAATAAAAACTTCAATAAATTAAATAATTAATTTTATTCCTAAATTAATGATTATCTTTATATCACAACGGAATTAATTAATCAACTAGGTGCATACACAAACAAAATAAATAAATAAATTAAGAATGCAACACATCAAGATATATCCTGATTCACCAAGCTACTCTTGGCTAGTCCAGTCCTCCCAGCCGCATGAAGATTTGAACCCACTAATACTCAAGATCCCTTTAAAGGTAGGAACCAAACCCACACATCGATTATTTTACATACTCATAATCAATCTTTACAAAATCCTTTTCCCAGGCTAAGGAAGAACATCTACTTTTTACAGGTTAAAGAATAACCTAATTCTTTTTAACACTAAGGCCAAATAATCAAAACCTCACCAAACACTTCAAATATCCTTTTACCCGGTAAGGATTGAACCGTCATAAATTTCACTCAAAAATCACAATTTTATTTAGGAAGAATCGCTACCTCAATCTCTTTATAAGAAGAGACTGAAAACCAGCTACCCTTGATTAAACACCCCCAATAGTATTTAACCCGTCATACTACTCACCAATACAAATTGATAAGCAGAAAATCTCTCTCGGAGCTTCTACTACCCCAGATACATAATAACTCAATTAATATCCCAACTAGTGATAGAAAAATGTGAGATAGAAAATCTGATTTTAACAAGATATGGGTAGCAAATATTTGAGCAAATAATCAGATTCAAGAAATTGTTTGTAAAATATTTTTCTTCAATAAAAAACAGAAATAATTTCTAAGATCAATTTCCAAAATATAAACAAGTAATGTAATGATAGAATATAATTGGAAAGATTTCACCCGGAATCCACAGAAAGAATAAATAGATCGATGTAACTTCAAATTCGGTAGCAACAAAGATTAATCGCAATTGATTCTCAAGATCACTCTTAGAATAGCTCACAAACTCTTAGAAAGATAATTCTTAGAAAAACTCACTCTTATGATATGATATGATTTCTCTTCCTTAATTTGATATAAGAAATTCACAGGTCTATTTAAGGGAGAATGAAAACAGCCTTCTAACGGCTAGTTCACATGTGTCATGATAATTAATAGCACTTATAGACCCCTTATATCATAATGACTTCATTTTGGTTCAATTCACTTAATAACAATTTTCAAATCTTTTAATTAAGACCCCCAAATATTTCTCAAACATAATTAGATAAAATAGAAACAATTTTACGTACCAATTTGAGAAACATTAAAAATTAATGAACCACATCAATATGATTTATATTTTAAGTGAAGCATATCTTAAATATAAAAATATCTCCGAAATCTCTCTCAAATCCTAACTAAAAATGGCTACTTTTGGATACAATCTCGTAATAAACAGTTTCTTGAAATAACGCGTCTAGTCGACCGACTAGTCGACTGGTAGATTCAGGTTGTAGCCAAGGGCGTTCATCGATCGACCTGTCTGTCAACTTGTAGATTCGGAGAGTTCGTTTTGCTTTCACCGGTCAACCTACCTGTTGACTTGTAGATTCAGAGAGTTCAACTTCTCTTGGTCGGTCGACCTACCTGTCGACTCATAGATACAGAGATTTTATGCTGATTGGTCTGGTTGACTTACTAGTCGACTTGTGTCTTCTGGATCTATGTTTTGAACTCGTTTTTAACTTATTCGCTTTTACGTTTTCGCCCCTTTAACCATTTCTCTTCTAAATAAACTCCACTAATCTTTTTATATTCCATTTTATTCATTTAAACATATTTCTTTTCAAATCACATATTGGAGCAAATAATTTCACTTAATCAAAACACACATAAATAATAAATATTTTTTGTGCCGTGTGTGTGTGTGTTCCTAATTAGAATATTAAGAGTTGACATTTACCTGAGTTGTTTTTCCTAATTTATTCAAACTCTTAATTCTTCAATATCTTCAACATCATCGTTTAGCATCTATTTAATTTGCATCTTCATCACTGGAATTTTAAATCACTGAAACACTCAATTAAAATATTAGTTCCACCAAAATATCAACATTTAATTGTTCATCAAAATCTTAGGATCAATAATCTCCCCATTTTTTATGATGATAATTAACTTTAACATTTTCTTCAAAACAAAAATATAACCATACTCCCCCCTGAATTCGAGGACGAATTTTTTAACTCGTTAAAGCATAGTATTGAAGATTTTACAAATATAATCAATAATGCACTAATTAAAAATACTCAATAAAGCACAATTTTAAAAATACCCCCATTGATAAAACATCACTAAAAATACTCAATAAAGCACAATTTTAAAAATACTCTCTCTTAATAAAACATCTCTACTTTTTCTCCCTTTGTCATCTTCAAAAATAAAATTTGAGAGAGAGAAGGGGGGAACACATAGATAATTCTACTCTAGGCAAACATCATTATGTCTAGCTATACCCAAACCGCGAATAATTTTTACAAACTGATCTTCTGCTAGTGGTTTGGTAAAAATATCAGCAAGCTGGTCAGAGGTATCAATATACTCAATAACAATATCCCTTTTCTGAATGTGATCACGAATAAAGTGATGTCTAATCTCTATGTGCTTAGTTCGTGAGTGCTGTGTAGGATTCTTACTTAGGCAAATAACACTTTTATTATTACAAAAGATCGGGACCTCATCCATACAAATTCCAAAGTCATTTAACTGTTGCTTAATATATAAAATTTGAGCACAATAGTTACCGACTGCCATATATTCTGCCTTAGTAGTGGATAAGGCTGTAGAATTCTGTTTCTTACTTGACCAAGAAACCAAATCATGTCCTAACAAATGACATGATCCACTTGTATTTTTTCGCTCAACTTTACAATCGGCAAAGTCAGCATCAGAGTAACTTACTAATTTAAAATCACTCCTCCTAGGATACCATAATCCTAGGTCAGTCGTCCCCTTTAAATAACAAAAAATTTGCTTAACTGCGGTCAAGAGCAATTCTTTAGGACAAGACTGAAATCTAGCACAAAGACAAACACTATACATAATATCAGGTCTACTAGTAGTTAAATACAACAGGCTACCAATCATACATTGATACATTTTTTCCTTAACGCTTTTGCCCGTATCGTTTTTTTCTATCTTTGTAGCCGTTGTTATTAGAGTTTTGTATTCTTTAGCACCTTCCAAGACATATTTATTTAGCATCTTCTTGGTGTATTTAGCTTGGTTTATAAATATTCTTTCTTTGGTTTGCTTAATTTGCAATCCAAGAAAGAAATTCAGTTCTCCCATCATGCTCATTTCAAATTCAACCTGCATTATCTTAGCAAACTCTTGACAAAGATCCTCATGAGTAGATCCAAAAATGATATCATCAACATATATTTGTAGTAATAGGATATCAGAATCAGTTTGCTTTACAAATATTGTTATATCACAAATATCCATTCGAAAATCATTTTCGATTAAATATCGGCTAAGTCTCTCACACCAAGCTCTCGGAGCTTGTTTGAGCCCATACAAAGTCTTGCGAAGTTTAAATACATGATCGAAAAATTTATCACTTTCAAATCCCGGGGGTTGTTCCGCATAAACTTCTTTAACTAGAAAACCATTTAGAAATGCACTCTTTACATCCATTTGATAAAGTTTAAAATTACGTGAACATGTAAAAACGAGTAGCATTCTAATTGCTTCTAGTCTAGCAACAGGAGCATAAGTTTCATTATAATTAATTCCTTTCTCTTGATTATAGCTTTGTGCCACTAATCTTGCCTTATTTCTTATTACCATACCAGATTCATCATTTTAATTTCTAAAAATCCATTTAGTACCAATAACTGGATGAAAATCCGGTCTCGGAACAAAACACCGCACTTTGTTCTGCTCAAATTGAACTAACTCATCTTGCATTGCGAAAATTCAAGATTCATCAATTAACGTCTCATTTATATTCTTAGGCTCAATTTGAGATAAGAAAGTAAGATTAATTATATCCTTAAGAGAAAAACGAGTACTTACACCTTTTTCGAAATTATCAATGATTTTTTAATTAAATGTCCTAGTACTTTTTTTATGGCTCTTGGTAAAGTCGAATCCTTCTCCTTAGGTTCCTCCTCTTGTTGGGACTTCTCAGGTACAATATCACCTTACTTTTGATTATTTAAGATACCTGCATCATCATCACCCAAAACCTTTCTCGATAAGAATAAATCAGCTTCCTAAAAAACAACATGCATTGTTTCTTCTACTACTAAAGTACGTTTCTTATAAACTCTATAAGCTTTACTATTAGTAGCATATCCAAGGAAAATCCCATAATCAGATTTAGCATCAAATTTATCAAGATTATCCTTGTCATTTAAAATGAAACACTTGCATCCAAAAACTTTAAAATAGGAAATATTAGGAGTCTTACCATTCCAGATTTCATATGGAGTTTTGTTAAACCCTCTATGAATTGATACTCGGTTTACCACGTGATAAGCTGTACTTACTGCTTCGGCCCAAAAGTAGGTTGGTAAACGATTTTCATTTAGTATTGTTCTGACCATCTCTTGAAGCGTTCTGTTATTCCTTTCCACTACACCATTTTGTTGCGGTGATCTTGATGCAGAAAAGTTGTGAGCATAACCATGCTCATTATAATAACTTACCATATCATCATTCTTAAATCTTCTTTCTCTGTCACTATGAATATTAATAATAGAATATTGTTTCTCATTTTGAACACATTTACAAAATTTAGCAAGAACAGAAGTAACCTCACTTTTCTTAACAAGAGAGTATACCCAGTTAAGTCTTGAATAATCATCAACTATAACAAATGCATAGAATTTACCACAAAAACTAGCAATAGAGTTAGGCCCAAACAAATCAAGATGCAATAATTCAAGACATTTAGACATGGACGTGTGCATTTTTTTCTTAAATGATGATCTAACTTGCTTGCCTAATTAACATGCATCACATACTTTATCCTTTACAAATTTTAAATCAGGTAGACCACGTACAAGACTCTTTTTAGATAAGTTAGAAATTAACTCCATACTAGCATGCGTACGTCTTCTATGCCATAACCAACTATTTTCAGATAAAATATTCAAACAAGATAAATTTTGAGAATTAAAATCATCAAAATCGCAAGTATACACATTCTCAAAACATGATGCTACTAGCAAGATACTACTATCATGACTATTCTTAATAATGCATCTATCATAATCAAATATAACATTATAGCCTTTGTTACATAGTTGACTAATACTAAGCAAATTATATTTAAGTCCATCAACTAATAACACATCTTTAATAAGAGTAGTACCATTACTGATATTACCTATACCAATAATTTTACCTTTTGCGTTGTCTCCGAAAGTCACATGACTTCCATCTTTAAGTGTCAAAGATGTAAATTTTCCTTTATCTCCTGTTATGTGTCGAGAACAGCCACTATCTAGGAACCATTTGTCTTTACTTATTGATACTTTTAAAATAACCTGCAAGGAGTATTTCAAACAGTTCCTAAGTGGTACCCAACCTAAGTGGGTCCAATCTTGTTAATCGGGACAATTTTAATTTTTTTTGGAACCCAAACTTGTCTACAGTTAGATATTTTAGCAAAACATTTGCGAATAGTATGTTCCACAATGTTACATTTAAAATATTTAACAAGATCTTTGGTTTCAGAAAAGAATTTATGAAAGCGTTTTTGTTTAAGATTTTTCAGAAATCCAATATCGACTTTATCAAAAATTCTACGTGAACTTCCCAAAAGCATTTTCAAGTTATTTTCACCGCCGGTGAATTTGAGAACAATTGATTGCAAATCCATCAATTTAGACGTCAATCTATTGTTTTCAGATTCGTAGTCCACCACTTGCTTATTTAATGTGTTAATTGTACTTTAAAGGGTATTTATTTTATAACGCTGATTTTTATAATTATGTGAAAGTTCTTGATAAACGTCACATAATTCATTAAAATTTAAAGGACAAAAACTTGAACATTCCGTTACCTCACCACCAGTGGCCATTAATGCAAGCATGGACGTGTCTTCCCTATCCGATTTTTTCGAGCTACTTGAATCGGTATCATCCCAATTAGCTTTCATCAATTTCTTCTTACTCTTCTTCGCTTTCTTCTTTTCTTTCTTCTTCATTTCTTTTTCTTCATCCTTCTTTGGTTCGGGACGATCGTTTTGAAAATGATCGGTCTTACAACAGTTGTAATATTCCACTTTAGATATGTTGAGATTTCTTCTCCCACAGAATGTGCGCCGAGTCATTATTCTAAAATTATTTGTGAGAAGTGCAATATTTTTCTCTTGCTCACTATCAAGACTTTCATCATCACTATCATCATCTTCTTCAATTTTTTGAGCTTTTAGCGCCAAGGATTTTCTTTTTCCATTTTTGGTATCATTCTCATAACCTTTAATCGCCGATTCATGAGTCATCAGATTACCAATGAGATCATCAATATCGTATTTGCCAAGATCCTTGACTTCCTCAATTGCCATCACCTTTGACTCCCATATATTTGTCAAGGACCTTAGGACCTTTTGTACTCTATTCTCCATGGAGTATGACTTTCCAAGTTGAATCATATTGTTGCATATGTTGTTGAAGCGAGTGTACATCTCATGAATCGATGCATTCTCTTCCATCCTGAACAACTCAAATTTTCTCATAAGAGCATTGATTTTCGACTGTTTCACCTGACTTGTCCTTTCGTGAGTGACTTGTAGCTTATCTCACATGTCCTTTGTGGATTTGCAACATTAAACTCTAGAATATTCATTAGCATCTAAAGCGCAAAAGACAATACTGATAGTTTGAGAGTTAATGAAGAGTTTATGCTTATCGGAAGCAGTGAGTTGTTCCTTCTTCTTCTCAACTCCGTTTTCCATTAGAATAAACAGACCATCCTTGATTGTTAGCCACACGTCATAATTTGTAGCTTGAAGAAATGCTATCATCCTATCTTTCCAAAACGAGTAACTTTCACTTGCAAACAATGGTGGTCGGTGCATAGACTACCCTTCAGCTAGTGTGCCTACTATGTGCACCATGTAATCTTTGTTAGTTAAAAATATCGAGCTAAACCAGCTCTAATACCAATTGTTGGCCCAGTGGAATACCCAAGAGAGGGGGTGAATTGTGTATTTAAAAATTTATCAGAATAAAAACTTCAATAAATTAAATAATTAATTTTATTCCTAAATTAATTATTATCTTTATATCACAGCGGAATTAATTAATCAACTAGATGCACACACAAACAACAAAAATAAATAAATTAAGAATGCAACACACTAAGATATATCATGGTTCACTAAACTACTCTTAGCTAATCTAGTCCTCCCAACCCCACAGATATTCGCACCCACTAATACTCAAGATCCCTTTAAAGGTAGGAACCAAACCCACACATCGATTATTTTACATACTCATAATCAACCTTTACAAAATCCTTTTCCCAAGCTAAGGAAGAACCTCTACTTTTTACAGGTTAAAGAATAACCTAATTCTTTTTAACACTAAGGCCAAATAATCAAAACCTCACCAAACACTTCAAATATCCTTTTACCCGGTAAGGATTGAACCGTCATAAATTTCACTCAAAAATCACAATTTTATTTAGGAAGAATCGCTACTTCAATCTCTTTATAAGAAGAGACTGAAAACCAGCTACCCCTGATTAAACACCCCCAATAGTATTTAACCCGTCATACTACTCACCAATACAAATTGATAAGCAGAAAATCTCTCTCGGAGCTTCTACTACCCCAGATACATAATAACTCAATTAATATCCCAACTAGTGATAGAAAAATGTGAGATAGAAAATCTGATTTTAACAAGATATGGGTAGCAAATATTTGAGCAAATAATCAGATTCAAGAAATTGTTTGTAAAATATTTTTCTTCAATAAAAAACAGAAATAATTTCTAAGATCAATTTCCAAAATATAAACAAGTAATGTAATGATAGAATATAATTGGAAAGATTTCACCTGGAATCCACAGAAAGAATAAATAGATCGATGTAACTTCAAATCCGGTAGCAACAAAGATTAATCGCAATTGATTCTCAAGATCACTCTTAGAATAGCTCACAAACTCTTAGAAAGATAATTCTTAGAAAAACTCACTCTTATGATATGATATGATTTCTCTTCCTTAATTTGATATAAGAAATTCACAAGTCTATTTAAGGGAGAATGAAAACAGCCTTCTAACGGCTAGTTCACATGTGTCATGACAATTAATAGCACTTATAGACCCCTTATATCATAATGACTTCATTTTGGTTCAATTCACTTAATAACAGTTTTCAAATCTTTTAATTAAGACCCCCAAATATTTCTCAAACACAATTAGATAAAATAGAAACAATTTTACGTACCAATTTGAGAAACATTAAAAATTAATGAACCACATCAATATGATTTATATTTTAAGTGAAGCATATCTTAAATATAAAAATATCCCCGAAATCTCTCTCAAATCCTAACTAAAAATGGTTACTTTTGGATATAATCTCGTAATAAACAGTTTCTTGAAATAACGCGTCTAGTCGACCGACCAGTCGACTGGTAGATTCAGGTTGTAGCCAAGGGCGTTCATCGGTCGACCTGTCTGTCAACTTGTAGATTCAGAGAGTTCGTTTTGCTTTCACCGGTCGACCTACCTGTCGACTTATAGATTCAGAGAGTTCAACTTCTCTTGGTCGGTCGACCTACCTGTCGACTCATAGATACAGAGATTTTATGCTGATTGGTCTGGTTGACTTACTAGTCGACTTGTGTCTTCTGGATCTATGTTCTGAACTCGTTTTTAACTTATTCTTTTTTACGTTTTCGCCCCTTTAACTATTTTCTCTTCTAAATAAACTCCACTAATCTTTTTATATTCCATTTTAGTCATTTAAACATATTTCTTTTCAAATCACATATTGGAACAAATAATTTTACTTAATCAAAACACACATAAATAATAAATACTTTTTGTGTTGTGTGTGTGTTCCTAATTAGGATATTAAGAGTTGAAATTTACCTGGGTCGTTTTTCCTAATTTCTTCAAACTTTTAATTCTTCAATATCTTCAATATCATTGTTTAACATCCATTTAATTTGCATTTTCATTACTGGAACTTTAAATCATTGAAACACTCAATTAAAACATTAGTTCCATCAAAATATCAACACTTAATTATTCATCAAAATCTTAGGATCAACATGAACGATCTCACTGGGATTCACCGAAAGTAAAATAACGATTCGCAATAAAGAACACAAACTGGTGACACAACAATAAGCGCCTTAGATTAAAAACTTCGAACCTAATCTCACTTTATAAATCTCAGCAATAAAACTCTCCTAGAAAGCTCAAATCTGATTGTTCTTGATAACTAAAACTCAATCTCACAAGTCTCTTTAAGTAGACCTAAAACTAGACCTCTAACAGCTTGTTTTCAAATGTCATGACTAAAAATGACATCCCAAGATCCCAAATATCATATGTATTCAAAATAAATATTTTTTATTTAAAAATATTCTTAGAAAAATTCATTTTGATCCTTAAAACTTTTTCAAATCGAAATCTATAGAAATAGGAAGTATTTAATCACTTTAATTAAAAGAATATTTAATTAAATGGACCACTTAAATAGGATTCATATATGTCATGAATATAATTCGAAAATATTTCAAATTCCCATAAAATCCTCCCTTGGAATCATCAAAACCGAAATACCTTGACCACAAAACAATTAATTCAACATGTTGATTGACCCTTTATCGTCGGTTGACATACTCCTTACAACGGTCATTAATTTGATCGTTGTGCTGGTCCGGTCAGTTGACCGATTGGACCACAAGGTCCCCATTTCTTCTTATTTCGGCTGCTGGATTTGTTAATCGACTGACCGAACTTGTCACCCATTCCACTTCCAAAACACACTGTCTTGGTTATTCGACTGACCCTTTCGTCAGTTGACTAAATTGACCTAAAAATTTATCATTTAAACATTAAAACTAATTTTTTAATTAGGTGTTTAACCAAAAGCATTTCACATACGTAGCATATTAAAAAACATGTTTTAGACCCCTAAATTAATCATAACACACATAAGATTAATTTATTTTAAAATGTCGTGCGTGATCCTAATTCGGGTTACATTAAGAGTATATAAGTAAAAAGTTGTTTTTACATAGTTGTCTTCAATGCCTACAAAACTCTTCATGTCTTCATCATTTCTATTTTGCTACCGTTACATTTTCTTCAGCGATTCCTCTTCGACGATTCTTCTTTTCAATCAAATCTCAATAAAACCATTAGTTTCATTAAACATCAACATTTAATTGTTCATTAAAATATTAGGTTCAACAATGATGTAGATTGAAAATTTCTAGTTATTTTTTCGGATGGGAAAAGGGAGCGGTGGATGGGAATAAAAGAAATTGAAAACTCATTAGGAATTTAGAATGAACACGAAGCGAAGACGAGAACTCTAGAGACGAAGGAGGGAAGAAGATGAAGCGAGAGGGACGATTGAAGAAGACGAAGTAAAGACGAAATGAGCCATTGAACAAATGAAGAAACCCTAGAAAAAAGTGTATTTAAAGTAAATCTTCGGGCGGGTTGAGTTCATTTATAGATTTAATGAGATACCCGCAATCCGACCCTATTACCGCAAAAAAAGGTCTAATTCAACCCATGTTTCGACCTATTTTCCCTCAAATCCAATTTTTTTGGGCAGGGCTAGTCGAATTTTTGCAGGTGGATCGGATCAGTCGGATTCTTGAACACCCCTATTAAAAAAAAATGAAAAGGAAAGGGAAAGAAAAGAACAAAACAAAAACAAAATATATGGAAAATGGAAAAGAAAAAAAAAACGAAAAAAAAATCTCAGTTCTCTTTCTTTCTTAGTTCTCTTTATCACATCTGGCGAAGATCCTGCATTGCGACGCTGCCTCTATGGTTCGTCTATCTACGCTACGTTGCTGCCTCTTCATGCTCTGTCAGGTTTGCAAGTTTTTTTTTTTTCTATACCATAAGAGTACTCTACTTGTAGCAGTACCATTATACATACATATATGTGTGTGTGTGTGTGTGTATATGTTGTTCATTACATATGTATGGAAACAGGTGAATGCTTGATCGCTCAAATTTAATATCCAAAATTAAGCGCAAAATATTGTAGTACAATGTGCTTAAGTACGGGTGTCGAACCACATGGATTGGATTGTAATTACTATTTTTCTCTTATATTTCTATTGAGTTTAAGAAAATTGGTTTTTGGAATTTTAATAATAAGAGTGTAGAAAAATAATTAAATTAAAATATGAAATGATAAATGACCAAGTGGGGGACATATATTTGTTTTACTTCTTTATCTATTTTAATTCTGTGTATAATGATGTAATCTAAATACAAGAAATATTACAACAAAAGTTTGATCTTTTAATCGACATTGGACTATCTTCCAGATTCTATTTTTAATTTACGGTGAACCAATCCCTAAGCATATCCATTCTATCAATTGTATCAATTAATCGACCATTAAATCGTTATGGACTATCTTCGGGATTCGAATCCTACTAATCTACGGTAAATAATCCCTAGGCATAATCCATCGTATTAAACCGTATTGATTCCAATAAGAACATGATGTACAATAGTTAGATCTAAACCACATGTGTTAGATTTAACCCGCAAGTACCAATAATTATTTCTAACATTTCAAAAATAATAAAAACAAGAATTGATTTCATAAACAATATAAAAGCCTGAATCTCTTATTATACAACCTTATACAAAGGTAAAATAGAACATGAAATAAAATTCATGAAAAAATATTAGAATGAATACATCCTAAATTAAAGAAATGAATATATATTGAAAACGTAAAAAATGAAGTGTTAATTGCCCATGGGAACCGTTACGGATGACCCAGCCTAATGACTGGGTTTGCTGACCTAGGACACGGGCATTGCAGGCGTGTCTGGTCCAGCCAGATCAGAGTCTTGGGCCTCTGGCCCAAGCCAGATTAGTGCCCTGGGCCAAAATCACGCACGAATGCGAGTCGACTTGTTTTTCCTTCATTTTTGATCTTTTTGGCACAGTTTCTTCGTCCTTTATTAAATATTTATTTATTTTCAACTTTATTCTTGAAAAAATAAAATCATGTTATTACTAATTAAAAAAATAATAAAAAGACTAACAAAATTATAAATTTGGTAGAGAAATTGTACAAAATGAAAAATGATCAATGCTTTGCAGTGAGATGATGAATCTTGAATTTCTTTCAACCTTTTTTTTTTCTATAATTAGAGTTTCTAATACCTAAAACCCGCCAAAAACCCTCTCGAAACACCTGAACCCGATCAATTGTTCGGGCCATCGACTTTGGGTTCAGGCGGGTCTAGCCTTCTCATTTTTTTCGGGGGCAACCCAGGAAATGGTCTTCCACCTAACCCGTCCGACCGATTTTCACCCCTACCCTCACCTCAGCCACCGCCACCGCTACCATTTTGCCAATATTTTTATTTTCATCTCTTTTTCATTGGAATGTCGTTGCCTTCGACCTCTTGTTCTCAACCTTCCGCCGATTTTTTTTTGTTTTGTTTTCTCTCTCTCGATAATCTGGACTGTGAATTGGTTTAGTTTAATTCTTTAAAAAATTATTTTGGTTTCAAAATATTGAAGTCAAAAAATTCAATTTGATATTTTTAAATTTTTTAAAATTAAAGCAAACTTAACCATTCACAACTTTATAAGGTAAATTACCAAAAATTCTAGGTAATAGACTGAATCTACCAGATGACTCCACAATTTTTTATATAATAGTCCTCCATTTAGCATTATTTGTTACCAAAAAGTCTTGATTCATTTTTATGGAAGATTTTACCCTTTCCACATTTTTAATGGTCGTGGTAAGGTAGATGCATTCAATGAAGATACCAAATTTCTCCAGAGGTAGATGAATTCACCATGTCCACATATGTCTAAAACACCGTCCCAACTACCTAGAAACCTAATATATGATATGTGATTAAGAACGTCAAAGAATTGAAATCAATTGGTACAACAAAAAAACCTTAGAAATAATGCGAGATGAGAAAAGAAATTGTGAACCTTGGAGAACTGGTTGACGATAGTAGAGGAAGATTCAGAAGGACAATTCATAGAATCGCCATTGTTATCATCAATTTTGACCTCCGATTTCAGAAGGAGGATTCACGGAATTGCTTTGTTGCCGTGGTCGTCGCCTCTCTCTCTCTCTTTCTCTCAAATTGTTGCCAGATATATTCAAGATCTGGCCACGACGGTGGAAGCACCGTTCTCGTGACCGGCACCGTTCTAAATGAGTCATCGATTGGCTGGACGACAAGGCAATGGCGAAAATCGTCGATCGACGTTGTGAAGACCGCAGTGAAAGCGAACATATGTGTTGAAGACTCTGGAATTGTTCACGATGATGTTGATTATTTTAGAAATTTGCTTTATGTTCATGAGTACTATTTAGGTGTATGATGATTAATGAATGTGAATTGTTTATCAATTTTACTTTGCGGTGGATGATTAACGGTGTTCGATGATTTTGTTTTTGCGTTTTGTCTAATTTTGGATGTTGTTCGAAGGGTGATGGTGCAGTTGGCAGCGGCTTGGTGGAGTTAAATAGCGGTGAGTGGAGCTGCGGTTATATTCTAAACGATCTCGTGTTATATTTCTAAATGAAGTGAAATATAACACAAGATTGTGGTATATTCAAAAGTGCGAAAGGGATAAAATTATCACAAAAAATAAAATGATTAATTTGCAACATATATTTTAAAAAAGTGTAGTTAGTAGTTTTAGCTTCTCCTCGACCCTTATAATTATGGGGCAGTTACCAAGAAGTTCTTATATGAAGACAAAACTATCAAATACATTTTTTTTTAAATGTTATAAAATAGTCATTTTATCTTTTTGTAACGATTTTACCCCTCGTGTTATATTCAACACGAGGGTCATGTTATATTCAACACAATCTCAAATCGTGTTACATTCAACACGAGATCGTGTTATATTTCAATTTTTTCATTTAAATTGATAATTCCTCTATCTTACATTTATATTCTTGATTTTTACCAATACAAACCAAACCATTTCAACCAAATGAACCCTAAATTTTATTTAAATTAAACAGATCAATCCAAACAAATAAACCAAATCAATACAAACCCTAGAAAAATCAATTTGAATTAGAAAATCGCATCGAATCGCAGGGAGAAATTTTCATCGTTTTCTTTATGTGAATCCAAAAACTTCAAGCTTCTGCATTTCCTTCTTCGAACTAGAGCTCTCATTCTTGCTATTAGATTCATCATCAAGCTTTAATTCCCTATTACCCTAAACAAGGTTGGCCTCCTCTTTCGTAATTTCTTACCTATTTTCACCATCATTGCTTGCTCCAGAAACGGGTATAGTCCGATCGACAAATGATTGAGTAGATAAAGTTTGGTCTCTCTTTTCTAATTTCTTCCCCTCTCATTCTCTAAACGGATCCCAAGTAGCAAAAAAAATCAATAGAACAAATTTTAGGTTATATACACATCCAAACAATCCAATCGGAAATCGAAGCCCCGAAAACACGAAGAATCAGGTTCGTGTTTTATAGATTTGTCCGTCCTTTTTTCACCATGATTTCTCCGCACAAACACACATAAGAAAAAAACAATCAGATCGAATCAAGAACATAAATTTCTTCATTGAACAGAAATTTCTTTGTCAACGGAATCAATTCAATGTGAACAAAAATTTCTTCACGATCTACTCCCAGAACTCTAACGGCAAGATCGGCGTCGTCGTACCATCCAGAGCCATGGCGTAATCGGATAACTGAAATCGATTTGAGGAGGAAGATTGACGATCCCTTGAAGTATGTGTACGCCGGTTTTCCAATCGTGAACTTTGTCGATCTGGTCTACCAATTTCTCGACGTGAGCTTTGAGGTTGTTCTGGGTAGCAAAAGAGGCGAGAGAGAGAGAGAAGACTGGTGCAAGCCTGGAGCAAGCGGCGATTGTAGAGGGAGAGGAAGATCATGTAAGGTGACGTATATAAGGAAGGGTAAAATGGGAAAATCAAAAATATTAGAACTTTTTGGTGCATGGTAGCGCCTTTTGTAGGATCATTGTGTGCAAAAAAAAAATGTGTGGGGCTATGTGGTAAATTTTGTATTTTATCAGGATTCTTTGGTATTTTTTCCTATAATTATCCGATAAAAATAATGATGTCAGCAATTCCGAATTCGGAGGGTTTTTCTATTCTCTTCTTTGCGTTCTGAACTTCTGACAATATTAACCTGGTCTTAAACCGAATAAACTACTTCGGCTCCAAGTAAAAGCAATCTTTCCTCTTTGTTCATGGAGTTCTTTTCGCCGATATGTACGTCTCTCTTCACTGTGCCTATTCACTCAGTCTCTCCACTCTCTTTCTCTTGCCGACGCGAAAGACATGGTGACCCACCGTCCCTCTGCAGCCGGCAAGAAAAGAAAGCTCTGCATACTGAAGAAGGCGATGGAGCTGTCCATCCTTTGCGACGTCAAGGCCTGCGTTATTCTTCAAAATCCCGATGGTAAGTTCGAGACTTGGCCTGAAAATCGGACAGAAGTCGAAGCCACAATCAGTGCCTACTTCAAGAGGATGAAAGAAGGGGAGAAATTCAGGAAATTGAAGGGCCAAAAGAGTTGTAATTCTGGAGAAAAAACGATCGGAGATGGTGCCGGAGAAGGGAATTCGAAGAACGCATTTGGCGATTTGGATGACGGATATCTCGACGGCTTGTCGAGGGATTCCCGGAAGACTTTCTTGAGAGAGGTTGAATCCAAAATCAAGGAGATAGACAACCGAAACGATTTCTCGAAGAACAGCGGTGTGATCGATAATGAACACCAAGTGTTCGATGAAATTTCCCAACCAGAAAACCCTAGTGCGTTCGTGTATGATGATTTGATCAACACGGATGAGATCTTTCCTGAATTTTTGCAACGTAATATCGACCCCATAAACATCGGAGACTATGAATTTGGCTGCGAACAGCCGCCATTGAATATCTTGAATGGTCCAGAGCCCTTTCAACCCTCATGCTAACCCCAAAATTTTGGGAACCCCATTTTGTTCTCATAATCGTGTCCTTGTTTTATATTGAATGTTATTAATAAAACTTGAAGCTAGTCATTTAGCATACAAGGATTTTGAATAATTTCTTCTGGGGTTATAAGTGGGTTATAAGTCGGGGAAAAAGGCTCGTCCTAGTTTTTGGATTTGAGAGAGGCCGAAAACCATCGCTACATTGGTACTGCACCAATAGCCACGGTTAATGTGATAATGGGCTTGGCCCACGTGGTCCATCTTTCTCATAATATCAATATATGATTTATTCTTCCACATTTCAATCATCTTAACATGGTATTAAGAGCAAATCTTTCCTGAACTTATTCTCAATAAAATTTTCGCAACCCTAATGCTTCAGCCGCAGCCGTCCATATTCTCCTGAGATTTTCGTCGCTACTGCAGGCTTAATCCTTTCTCCGGTATTAACAAATATCATACCACCGACTTTGTCTTGCATAAATAAACATAACGCCACCAAAATCACTGCCACCGGAGTCCAGACGCGTTCTCACACGCCTCCAACAACCAGCAGTATCACCACTCTTTACCGTCTCAGATTTTGGGCTCTACCGCCTCAACCAAGGCTCCAAATTCACCTCATGATATACCATCGGAACCGTCTCGATAAGACGATTCCAAAAACGTAAGGCTCATCACCAAGTTCCTGTTCACGCGCCCTCACGCGCGGAAAATAGGTGGCGCGTCAGATCTACGCGCAACTTTCCTTTGCCTTTTGCCCACTAGCTGCCATGTCAGCCCTAAAAGCCTAGTCAGCAATCCACGTCAACGCCAACTCAGCACTTAGTCAACGCCACACCATCGTTGACTAGTGCCATATCATCGTTGACCTATGCCATTTCAGCGATACGTCATCACCACGTGAGTGCCCAGTCAGTGCCACGTCAGCATTGACCACCTGCCACGTCAGCGTCCTACTGTCTCCTCAACCCTTGCCACGTCATCAATACCTTCTTTGTCCCTGTTCAGGCCTTTGTTGACCGGTTTTCTGCAAACTTGGACCGGTTCCTGGGGTTTTTTAACGTTCTGAATCTGTTTTCGGCCTCCGTTTTCTGATTTGGTAATCACAGAATACACTTCCTTCTTTATTTAAATGTTTTCTACACCGGTTCACCTCTTCTTTTGCTCCTATGGCTGAATCTGATGCACCTCGGGTTATTACTACTATTCTGAATTAAACTAATTATGTCGTATGGGCTCAAGAGATGTCTAGTTTTCTTCGTGGACAACGATTGTGGCGTCTTGTGACTGGAGATGTCACTGAACCCAAGCAGACGGACAATGAAGATAAGGTCAAATACATTGACCGTTTAGAGGAATGGGATAGCAAAAATCACCAGATTCTCACATGGTTCCGTGCTACTATCATTCCAGAGATCAAACTTCAATTTGGTATAATCCAAACAGCTAAAGAAGCTTGGGATCTTCTCTAGGACCGCTATACCAAGGCAGACATCTCGAATCTGTATCGCCTTCTCTCCACCCTCCATAGTATGCGCCAGGAACCTGGGCAAACCGTCAATAGTTTCCTATGCCAGATGACTGCCGTGTGTGATCAATTGGCTATCACTGAGCTAACTTGGGAATGCACAAAATACACCACCATTCCTGCCAAATACTGAACAAAGACACACATTATGCAATTCCTGATGAGCTTGAGGGAATAATTTGAGCCTGTACAAGCTTCAATCCTCCACCAGGGCACGCTAGCTTCTCTAAACAATGTTCTTTCTGATCTACTCAGTGAGGAAACACGTCTTGCGACACTACAAAGCTCACATACAGATGTTGTCCTAACAGCCCCAGTTGCTCCTACAGCACCAATTATTCTTGCAACACCAGGAAGGAAGCCAAACCCATCCCAGAAGCCCTTATACTGCAGTTATTATTATTCATAAGGGCATGAATTGCTCAAATGTCCTTCTTGTCTGTGTAAGGTTTGCAGAGAACCGGGCTACTATCTTCCAGACTGCCCTAAACTTCCATCTGGCAATCAGTCAAATGGGAACCAATATCGCTCTCGAGGCTCTCGCAATCGATCATATTTCAAGCCAAAGAATGCTGTTGTTGTAGCCACTGATGCTACACCAACTTCATCCAGCTCTCTACCCGATTAGAGTGGTTTTTGCACCGCGCTTATCGAGACTCTAAATAAAACTGGTAAAAATGTAGTCATGTCAGCTACACCAGGTACATCTCGATGGTATTTTGATTCTGCCTGTTGCAATCATATGACATTTGATTCCTCTATCTTTTCTTCTAAAACCCGTGATGAGCATGCACCTACTATTCACACTGCAAATGGATCAAATATGTTGGTTAGCCATATTAGATATGTTAACAGTTCTCATTTATCTCTTCCTGATACATATTTGGTCCATAAGCTTACGCTCAACCTTATATCTGTTGGACAATTTTGTGATCTTGGACTTGATTTGCATTTTTCTTCTACTGGTTGTTGTGTGCAGGACGCTCAGATAGGAAAACTCCTTGGGACTGTCCATAAAGTTGGATGCCTCTTTGAGCTCACTCACCTCCAAGTCTCATCCTCATCATCACCAAACCAATCAGCCGTATCCATCCCAAGACTCTTACCCGTGGAATTGTGGTATGCTCGGTTAGGTCACACTTCATCCAGTCGCCTTCGTTCTCTTATTTCTAGTAGTCAGTTAGGTTAATTTCAACATGAGTCTTTCCATTGTATTCATTGTCAACTTGTAAAACAATCAACTCTATCTTTTAATGAGAGTCAGTCTGTTTCTCTTACACCTTTTGATTTAGTACATTCTGATATTTGGGGGTTTTCTCCTTATGCAACAATGAGTGGTGCTCGTTATTTTGTTATATTTGTGGATAATTATTCTCGATATACATGATTGTTTCTTATAAAAAACAGATCTGAATTATTTCAAATATATTCTAATTTTTCTTCTATGGTTCAAACTCAATTATCTTGGAATATCAAAAAAATTTCGCTCAGACAATACAATAGAATACAAAGACCGTGTTTTTTTAAACCTACTTTACAAAAATTGCACTTTTCCCCACCGCTCGTGTCTTGGAACCTCCCAACAAAATGGACGAGCCGAACGCAAACATAGACACATTCTTAACACCGTTCGTGCTTTACTTATTTCTTCTTCATGTCTTGAGCGCTTTTGGGGTGAGGCTGCCTTAACCGCAGTGTACACAATCAACCGTGTTCTTTCCTCCACAATCCAAAATCAGTCCCCATTTGAGCGTCTTTTCGGTAAGCCTCCTGATTACTCTGAACTCAAAGTCTTTGGTTGCGTTTGTTTCGTTCTTCTTAAATCACATGAACATAACAAATTGGAACCAAGGGCTCACCTATGTTGTTTCATTGGATATGGTATTGAACATAAGGGGTATCGGTGTTGGGATCCAACTTCTAAAACTCTTCATATCTCTCGTCATGTCATTTTTTGGGAACATCAAATGTTCTCTTCCTTACGGTCATTTGACATGTCTACTATCCCTGACTTTAGAGTTTTTACTGATCCATCTATTGAGTTATTTCCTGAGGACCCAGTTTCAGGTACTGTCGACTCCACCTTTGACCCACCAGCTGATTTCACCCCTCCAGCTCCAGCTCCAAAACCACTAGTTGACCTCACCCCTTTGACTCAATCAGTCGTCCCTGAGGATATTCCTATGTCTGATGAGTCTGCATCGACTTCCTCTGAGGGTCATCCTCCAGATAACCCAACAAATCTATCAAGGTAACTCATTGTCCCTCTCATCTCCACGATTTTCATTGTTTTTCTACTATAATTCATCTGCATGAGTCTCAATCCTATAAGAAGGCTAGTACTAATCCTCTTTGGCATAAAGCAATGGATGAAGAACTTCAGGCCCTAGCCAAAACTCATACTTGGGATATCGTGGATCTGCCTCCTGCGAAAACTTCTATTGAGTGCAAATGGATGTTTAAAATCAAAACGCTTTCTGATGACTTTATTGACCGATATAAAGCCCGACTTATTGCCAAGGGCTTCGCTCAGGAATATGGCATTGACTATGAAGAGACCTCTGCTCTAGTGGCGAGGCTCACATCTATTCGTACACTTCTTGCCATTGCCGCCATTCAGAAGTAGACTCTTTTTCAAATGGATGTCAAAAACACATTTCTCAATGGCGACCTACTTGAGAAATACAGTTTGCCTATAATCTGTTAGCCGATTAAACTGCAGACATTTTCACTAAGGCTCATCCACCTAAACGTTTTCACTCTTTGGTTTCCAAACTCAAGTTCACCTCCCAGTTACCGCCTTAAGTTTGAGGGGGGATGTTAATGTAATAATGGGCTTGGCCCACGTGGCCCATTAAGGTAAAACTCTAACCCCTACTACCCCTATAAATACCTGTGTATAACATTGTAGTTTAGGTATCTTTCTCATAATATCATAATATCAATACATGATTCATTCTCCTACGTTTTAATTATCTTAACAGCCACAAAGGGAAAAACTGGTCGAGAATTGGCCGATCAAAGGTGTCCTCTCTCTATACATATAATGGAACAGAGGTTTTGATTGAAATAGTTGAATTTGTAAAATTGTTTACAATCAACGAACTATATATATCTAAAATATGAATGAAGAAAATGCAATACAATACAATACAATTGCATATGAATGCATGAATGGAATGCCTAATTGAATGAAGCTAATGTCTTCTCTCTCTATCTTTATCTACCTTCATTTTTTCTTCCCATATCTATACAGTGGAGTCATTTTCACGACAAGATCCACATGAAGATTGTCGACCAGACCGTGAGTGCAAGGGCTGCAACCAGGTATGTCCACAAGAACAGCACTGAGCATTCCTCTTGTGCCACATCATACAACTGTGTCATTGTACCTGCATACATACAACCATTTCAATTTTTTTTTTGTTCTTCTTAACTGAAAAAGGAAGGGTAAAAAATGATCAAGAAATGAGATATATATTAATACCTATAGCCATTCCGGGTGGAAGAGTGAACTGAATCAAGAGCACAAAGTGATAGAGAGGGTCTGAAGGTAGGAAACCGAGATGACTGGCTGCCTTCACGACGAAGATTCCGATTGCCGGAAGTATCACGTACCGGACACATATGACGGCTATGATGATCAACGGCTTTACTCTTGCCTTTCTCAATCCTGCTCAAACAGTTAAATCTAAATTACTATGATTTGCTATTGAAATTTATTCTGTTTTCACAAAGCCTAGAGGGTCTTTCTTTCTTTACCTTGTGTGAGGTTTCCTCCAAGTATAAGGGTGATGCATGGTATGGTCCCATCCCTGTATACACAAGTAAATTCTGCTTAGCCCCAAGTGATATAATTTGAGTGGTCATGCTTCTTCATCTACAATGCAAGTACTATCTATATATATATATATATATACAAACACGCGTACCCAAGTAACTGTATTGAGTCTTGGATCACTCTGAATGGAGCATTGTCACCAATCAGCAGGTTTCGCATCCATGATACTGCCCCAAAGAAGAGTCCCACAACCTGGAAAATTTGATAGCAGTGTCATAATAGTTTTGGAGTGAGATCATTAGAGGTTCAAAATTGTATAAAAGGGCAGCTCAATGCACAAGGTTCTCGTCATTCCCATTGCGGAGTCTGTGGAGGTTCAAATGTAATTAGCCTTCCAGAGAGGTTATTTCCAAGATTTGAACTCAGACCGCTAGGTCACAGTGGAGTAACCTTATCATTGTACCCAAAGTTTACCATCAGGTTCAAAGTTGTATAATAGATGGAAATTTAGAGTAGAAGGGTGAATTCAAGGGACTCACTGCAGCAACAGATGAAGGTGCCAACACCTCCTCCATAATTTGGTGGAGAAATCCCATTATTTTATCACGAATTGGTACGTTCTCATTCCCTGCCTTGCTTCTTGAATCCTGCCTCTTACTTATCTGCCAATTAATCATTCCAAAAAATGCTTAAGCAAGTTGATAATTTAGCATATCAATGAACAACCCTTTTCCAATCGGGACTTACAGGTTGGTTCTCTGCATCTTCTGGATCAGCGTTTGTAGGCGGCACAACAATATCGAGTTGCTCTTGAGTTTCTCCCTGGAGAAGGTGTGACTCAATATTCGTATTGAAATCCCCATTGGGTAGCTTTGAAACATCATCATAGGCCATTGTGGCTTCTTCTGCTTCTATCATTGATTTGTAACTCTTGGCTGAACTTCTAATCAAATGGAATGTATAGGTCCATATGTAGAATCCACCAAGCTGCAAACAAAAAGAAAAAAAAAAAAAAAAAACCATACAAATTGCTTTTTCATTGATCTTCTCGAACATTCAAACCGCCCCCTTCTATTCTTTTGGCGGAATTATATAAATAAATAAAAAAAAAAAAAAGTTGCCTTACCGCCATGGAGAAAGAAGCATATGATAGTCCAGTAGAAGAGCACACACTTGAATCCCCAAATGGGCTGCCGTCTTGTTTGCATACTGCTGGAATGATTATCAATGGAAGGTTTCCCAAGTTTCCTGTCAACACCAACATTTAGAAATAAGTGATGGTATGATCGGAAATTGAATAGGGTCTTGCTAATTTTTGTTTTATATATTTTTTCACCTGTTGCACATGCAGCAATGACAAGGCCCTCCAAATGGGGCTTTGGTCTGAGAATTTTCACAGCTATCCATCCAAGGATTCCCCCTAAGAGAAAGGTTATCCCAATGTTTACAGGCATGAACCACCTACAAAGACAATGCCAAGAAACATGGTCATGGTTGAGAGAGCGAGCCAGCAAGGGAGACTGCTCTATTCATTATTATCATAAGTTATTGACATACCAAGAGATAATGTCTTCAAGAGTAACGGTCTGTGCAAGGCTAGAGAACACAAGGGAAGGAGTGAAAATCATGAACACAATCTGCAATTTCATAACAAAAGTTTACAATTATAAAAAATTCTGGATCATGAGCTCTCAATGTGTATGCAAAACATGTTACATTTGAATTTGGGTACCTTATTTAGGGATTTTCTGGCATCCGCGGGTAGAAGATTGAGATAATCGGTGGCCATCACAGCTCCTAATAGACATAAAATCATCACCTGCATAATTGGCATAGAAGCCGCCTCGAAGAGTGTCCAAAAACTCATCTTTCTTTTTCCTTTTTATCGTCTTTTTTTATTTTTTTTAAGTGAAATCTCGAAGTGAAACAAAGAGCGGAGAGGGGTTTGTTGCAGCCCTTCTTTCTAATCCAATATCAGCTACTCGTATTGAATTCAATCTCTGTATCTTTATCTATAACTCTCTCTGAACCTTTGTTTCTTTTAGTGAAAGAGGAAAAGCTTGGGAGACAAAACCACAGAGAGAGGCCAAATTCACCACCTTCAGTACTTCATCTGTCAAATTCAAAAATATTTTTAATGATCATTATTGTTAATAAACAACTATATAAACCATTTCTTTCTTTCCTTCTTTCAAATCCAAAAATCCTTGTAATAGAGAGATCTTATTAGGAGTTTTATGCATGTGTTTAACAGAAAAGTGGAGATAGGTAGTGTGAAATATTCTGCTGAAGTGCGTTGTCAGATATAACTTTTAGCTCCACAGAATATAGATTGGAAAGAACCATTTTTTTTTTGGGCTGTGTGGGGGGGGGGGGGAATCCTGTCTGCCATGCTTGTGTCTTTATCTTATCAAGGCTAAGATGACAATCTCTTTCACCATTTACCTTTTCTCTTTTCAATATAATTGTTCAAAAATAAAAATACCGACCAAAATCAAAAAATAAAAAATAAAGAACAAGATAGAGAGTAAAAAATAAAAATAAAAGAATTAGATTTTTTTTACACATGCATTTTTATCAACAAAATGTGATAAATGATGTTTAAGTTATTATAAAAATAATAGAGGGATGTCTCAAATATAAACTATTTAAAAAATATGAAAAGTGGTGGTGGGAGGAGGCTATATATTTTTCCTTTACCCAAAACAGGTTGAAATTGTTTTTTCATCCGAAACTTGAAGGGTAGGGCCCGGGCCAGAGCCACCCCTAGGTCTGTCAAATATGAGGTTTTTTATTTATTGATGCTACAAAATGTAGAAATATAGGAGTTGATCCCTCATCAAAAACTATATAGTAGTTTTCTTTTTCATGATATGTGAAACTACCCTAACTAGAAAATCAAGTTCCATAATAATTTTGAAGTTTTGGTGTCAATAATTGAAGATTGTACAAGTTAACGTCAAGGAACCAAAAAATTGACTCAAAGTGGCAATATACATATATATTACTCTAAAAAATTAGAAGGGAAATGGTTGAATTCTATTTGTTTTTTCTTTGAACTAACGAATCATACTTGAAATTGTTGGTTTCACGGGTACTATCTCAAAAACAAAAGTAAAACCGATTCGGTTTTCAATTCTAAAATTAAATATCAAAATATTTAATCGGTTTGAAAATCGAATTGTTTGGTTTGATTTGATTCAGTTCTCTATCAATTTGGGTTGAATTGTCATCTCTAGTAAATATTAATGTTATTCAAAAGAAAAAATGGGAAAAAAGAGAGGAAATGTTAGTTAATGTTGAGGTGTACAAAACATGTATTTGGGGTGTTCAAAGTTGTTGTCAAAAGAAGTAAGAGCTCCGTCAACATCCTATTTTCTTGTGTGGGGTGTAAAATTGAGAAAGGTTAGTTTACCTGTACACAAATTATTTTATTATTCTTAATTAATAAATTGATAGAAATGGGATTTAGAAGTCCGTTAAAACACATATTTTAACCTAACACGCCAATTTTTAAATTATTATCTACATGCAAGTAGCTGCTACACTAATCACATGATACTAAGATAGAAACACAAGAGGAACAATTCGGGATTTATTATTTTATATAAGAAATAAAATCAACATATGCGACAAATTTCACTTTAGCCCATATATTTTCAATTAAAATAAAGTAATGAAGTATTCAAAACTTGTCAAGTCAGTCCTTCCGTAATTTTTTATAACAGAATTGAGTGAATCCGTGTTTGACATGTAACAGATTTTCGTCGTAAAAAATAACAGAGTTACTAATTGGATTGACTTAACACGATTTAAATATTTTAAAATTTAGTGTCTTCAAATTGAGTGTACAACAACTAAAGTGATTTTTTTTTTAAACTTCGAAGGTGCAAAGTGCAAAAGCCTCTAATAAATTTATATGAAGTAAAAGCAATAAGAAAAATCAATAATCAACAATAAAATACTTAAATAAAGTAAGAACCTTTATGAAAAAGTGAGAGAACAATCATTTACACTTTTTGTGACAAGTTTAGAACTCGCTACTCATAATAAGAATTAAGAATCAATTCAAGGGAATTTTGGTGGGACAATCTTTTTTTCAGTCACGCATGTGACACCAAATTTGTTGTCATAGGTAAAACTTTCAATTTTGTATTTGTAAATGAAATTAAGATTAAATATTTCACACAAAGAGGGGTTAATGCGTAGCAAGATCAGCCTGAAAAATCAAAGGCCGTAAGTGAAATTTTAAAACGAGCCTCCTCAATGTTCTTTTTTTTTTCAAATACTCATAATTGTTTTATAAAATTAAAATATCAAAAGAAAAGATAGTTAATATTGCGATTGAACTAATATTTTTTTTATTGATGTTATATTAATAAAAATATTTTAAATTAAAAAAAATATAAGAATCAATTTAAACGGTCTTCAAAATTTGAGAGTCCTAAACGATGGCTTTGATAGCCTTGTTCAAGAAAGGAGTATTTGAGAAAGAGAGAATGATAATTTACTAAGAGATTTATTTATTCTAATAAAGAAATAATAAGTATTTTTTTTTAAGACATGTAACTGGAACAATCCAAAAAGGACTCAACTTGTCTAATTTAAAGCTTTACAATAAAATTAAAAATCGATAAATAATTTTCATCAAATTGAACACCATATTGCTTTACGTCACTTTATAATCACAATATAAATTATATAATTTTATATTATACAGATTTATACTGTACAACTACAGTTTCATATCCCAATTTGGTATGAAATTTGATTATATTATATTTTTTGGGAGGAAACTTCTTCATGTGATCTAGAGAAGTTCCCATAAACAACCAGCAGAGCATCATGACACAATTCAAGAAAGAAAAGATCATATACAAACAAGAGAACTCTGAAACTCTAGAGCTCTTAGTTCTGTTTTTGTCAATCAGGATTTGATTGTAGATAGTATTCTAAAAAATAAATTTTAAATTTAATTTTGAATATAACATTAACCTTTAATATCAATATGGCTCAAAAAAATAATTAATCGAGAAGCAAAATCCAAAAAAAAAAAAGAAAAAACAAGAATACTCTGGAAATGTTGAATTGAACATGTGTAATATATATATAGATATATGCAATTATATATAAAGATTAGAAACGAAACAGCTACTGTTCTTGAGGAAAAGAACATAAGAACGGATCTAACCACTTCCTATTCAAAAATGAAAAGAAAATAGAACGGAAACGAACCTGGAGGTGAATCTGGTTTGAGAAAAAGATGGACGTCGTCGGAATGATCACCGGCGAAGTCGAGAGAGAGAGGCTTCTTATGATTGCTAAAAATGATGAATGGCAAAGCCACCAAAGTATATTTGGGGGTTTCGGTTATGGCGGTAAAATTTAGCGAGCTGTAATATTTTGGTTTTAGAGATAAGAATGGGGGGAAATGCAGTTGCACCTCTCTCTATATATAGCTGAGACAGAGAAAGGTGGTTTCTCTTTCTCTCTCACGCGGAAATTACACAGCACGAGTGCCGCCTCCCCTGCAACGTGACAAATTAAGGAAACGTCACCGCGCGCGCACTCCTCAAATCCATGAACCACCCTTCAATAATGAAAAATTATAAAATTACTTTTTAATTTTTTTTATTTAATTGTTATTGTATGGTTAAATAAATAAAATTGAATAATATTTTTTTTTATATATCAATTTTGAAATCAAATTTATTTACAATATATACTTAATAATAGATTATAAAAAAAATACAAAAATATGAGTAATATCCCATATTTAAAATAACCAACTAAAATCGTTTTATTTTTAAATTTTTGTTTTTGTTTTGGAGACATAAATAAATTTTTTCCTCAAATATTTATTTTTGATTAGAAATACAAACGTTTTTTTTTTTTTCTCATCATTTTATAAAATGTCGATATTAAGAGAGTCCTCCCACAATTATGAGTTTTAAGAAGAGCCTTTCTGAATCGAATATATCAAGACAATGTTGTTGAATGTCTTGAATGTTTTAAACGTTTCAAAGATATTTTGAGGGCTAAGAGAATATCTGATAACTGGATGAAGAGTATCTTAACGTCCATCTATAAAAATAAAGGATGTTCAAAGTTGTACAAACTATAGGTGCATAAAATTTATGAGTCATACCATGAAAATTTTGGGAGAGAGTGATAGAATCTGCAATAAGATATGAAACGAGCATAGAAAAAAACTAATTTGAATTTTTGCCTAACCGATCAACCACTGAAGTTATTTATTTACTCAGAAGATTGATGGAGAAATATAGGAAAAAGAAGAAAGATTTACATATGATTTTTGTGAATCTGGAAAAGACTTATGATTGGGTACCCAAAAATTTTTTTGCGGTGTGTTAGAAAAGAAGTAAGTATCCAATGTGTATATTGAGGTAATTAAGGATATATATGAGGGTATAGTCACTGGTGTTCAAACAATAAGAGACAATACTTGTGCATTTCTTATTAATATAAGCTTACACCAATGATCATCTTTAAGTCTTTATTTTTTTTGTTTTAGTGATGGTTGAGCTCACAAATTGAAAAATATAGGATAAAATGAGATGAGTTTTTATAAGTGTAATCCATCAAAAGTCCTTCCATCAAATATGGAATCTAATTCCAACTTATACAACATAGAATCAATTTCCATTCCAATAGAATCAAATTTTTTATTCCATTGGATAACCAAATAAAAGAATCGGAATTAAAGGTAGAATTTCGTCCAACCAAATCCATTGTTAGGAGTGTACAAATTTTGTACAATGCTATGATATTTTTAAATAAATTAAACTATTCAATTAAATTTTTTTAAATTAAATTAAGTCGATTAACTATATGAGCTACATTCTAGCCAATAAGAACATATTTTTCAAAATGTCTTTTTTTTAAGGGTTTGAATTAGTTTGTGGGGAATTAATAACTGAATTAAGAGAAAAAAAAAAAAAAATTGGAGAAAATCCTGCTTAAAAATTTTATTCCATCACTTACAAAGCGGTTGAATTTAATTTTATTAGCTAATTTTTTATTATATTTATAAATTTAAAAATTGATGTAAATATTTTTAAACACGAAAAATCCCTATATTATTAATAAAATAAAGCCACAATGGATGTATAAATGTGGGGTGAGTAGCTGGCTATTTTGACGATGTCCTACTCCTAAAGAAGAAGATATGATTGACAAGAAGGGTGTGTGTCATATACCACTCACTACGTCTCCGGGCACTTCTATTTTGTTGGACGACTCCTACTGGGTGGGATGTGGTTGACAGGTTTGTTACGAAATTGCTTACTATTATAACATAATCGGCTTAAATTCTATTTTTATTTTCTTTATCTAAATATAAAAAACAAAATACAAATTAAAGTTCTCAAAGTTTTGGTTCGTAGACAATCGGGCGTTGAAGTCAATTGAAAGTTTTGGTCAGAACAACAACATTTAAAAGGATAAAATGCTGTCTTTAAAATGCATACTCACAAATTTTGAATTTTAAAAAAGAACTTTTACCGTTTGTTTCTCTTTTGTTATTTTGTTGAAAATAAAAAATCTCCGATTTCATTAACAAAATACCAGTCAATCTCTAATCATTTTGATCAAATGTAATTTAGTTTCCCTCTATGGTAAAAATTATTGAAATTTTATCTGTAATGACAATTTAACACTTAACCAATCAAAATAATTAAATAATATAAATTAAAATACACAAATAGTTCTTAAAGTTCTTTTTCATTTTTTTTCTCAAACTTTTTACAAAAATACCTCCAATTTTTTTTTAAAAAAAATCTTTACACCTGATTTTTTTATAATTATTTATACCCTTACTCACATCCACCTCCAACCCCTTTTCTTTCTTTTCTTCTCTCTGTGCAGATATAGCACAAGATATTAATATCACCAAATTGTGCACAAATCTAGAAGTACCATGTTAAATGTAATATGAATATGAAAATTGAAAATTTTGAAAATACCGTGTTGAATGTAGCACAAATCTAAAACTAATGGAAAAAATAGTGAATTTGATATCATTTTTAAAAAAAATATTCAAACAAATCAAAACATATAATTAGATCGTTAAAAAAATCATGTACAACGATAGTTATTTTGATTTTAATAAAATAATTTTGTGTGGAATCGTTAAATATGAAATATCTCAATCCCACGAATCTCGTAAGGGCAGATTAATCGTGCCAATTTTTGCATTTTAAAATTGAGATTAAACGATTCATACAATCTGTAAAATAAGAGTATTTAGTTCATCTTAAACTACTCGGCATCAATTAATAATTTGATGCTTAATTTATACTAATTTTTCTGTAATATAATTCATACTTGATAAATACTTTTACTATTAAAACTCAAATCAAATAATAACACATTATTTATTTAGAATAAAATAGAATCTTATAAAAATTAACTTGAAAATATTTTTATTATTAAAATTCAAACAAATCAAAATAATGTGTATATGTGAAAAATTTAGAGTTAATCCGCTTTCCTGAAAAGAAAAATAGAAATGAATTTTAAAAAAATAAGATAAAAGTTTAAATTAACGTTGATTAAAAATTGAATTTTACATGATACAAACATTGTGGTGAATAGAAGGGTCGAGAAAAAGTAGAGAAATTATTGGCTAGGGTCCAAGACCATTAACTTCGATGGTTGTTTTTCACAGACAAGACCCCAATCATTGACAACACAAAAGTTGTACATTTATTTGATTCCCGTTGTTCCGGAAAATGCTATTATTTGATTCCCTTTATCCAGAAATGTTACTTTTACGTTGCGGTTGCCTTTTGTAAAGGTAATTCTAACGACACACTTTATTTTGAAAAAAAAATAAATATTTTTTTTAATTTTTTTTTTAATTTTTTTATTTTATGAAGGTGTTATTAAAAGAGATTTGTAAAATGAATTATCAAGGGAGAAAATGATTTACAAAAGAGATTCACCTCTCCCAATATATATAATTAAAATAATATTATTAAAATATATATAAAATAATATAATTAAAATAATACACTTAAAATTATATTACTAAAATGATATTATGAAAATAGGTATAAAATAGTATAATTAAATTTATACAACAAGTACACAATAAATATAAAAAAAAAATATTAATTAAAATATGTATAAAAATAGTTTAATCAAAATGACATCACTAAAATTTTATTATTAAAATTTAATAAATTTCAAAATTCTATATAGAAAAGTTTATCTATCTAAATAAAAAAATTATGAAATTACACAATTAAATTCTTTAACTAAAATAGTTATTTAAACAAAGAATTTAAAAATGATTTTTTGAAATCTCATTATTTATAAATTTCAAGAATTTATTAAAAAAATAAAAATCATTAATTGAATTTGATATTAAAAAATAATACTATTTTTTTAAAAACAAAGAAAAGAAAACCTAATTCAACCCCCATCCATTATATATATCTCTCTCTCTCTCTCCTCTACAATTGTCGGCCACAACAATTGTCGTTATCACACCACCACCATCATAGTTCTACGCCACCACTGCCGACCATTGCAACGCAAATGCCATAACTAGCCATATCCACCACCGCGCAACCACTACGCCATGATAGTTGAATATTGTACCACTATCGTCGCAACCAAACAACACAGTGCACATCGCCACCACCACTAAATCAACCATATCTAGTGGTGGTCGAACCAGATCGGTCAGGTTTGGCAAGATCTAGTGACGATCTAGCTAATCTCTCTCTCTCTCTGCGCAGTACCACATAGTCGGCATCACCAAATCGACCAAATCTAGTGGTATTTTTGCAGACCATAGGTCTACGCGTAATGTATTTGCATGGACCCTATAAGTCCGTGCGGTCTGTAATCCATATGTAATCTTACTTTTTGTTCAATGAAACCGCAGGATCACATTTAAGCCCAATGTAACAAAGTTGAGTGTAATTGTGGTCGATTATAGCAATGAATTAACAAGTCAGGTGAATTTCCAATTTGGTACTTAGACATTTTTAATTGACGTTGTCATACTTTATTATGCTTAGTTTTAAATAACGTTTGATTATTATTTTTTATTCTTTTTTTTTTTTTAAGATTTTCTCAAACCGAAAAGCAATGATACAGTTGGCATTGAATTGCATCAAATTGGACTGCATACGACCAACTTGTGGTGTTTGGGTGAGAGACTGCATATACGGATTGCATTCAATATTTTTTTATCAATCGTGGGCTTGGATGTAGTAACTAGAGAATCCGTTAGCATGAACTTAGATTCTTATTGATATTGACATTTCGGTAAGCAAGATGTTTTCAAAATTAAATCAAATTTCTGTCTTGTGTACTGGAATTGTAATTGTTATCAAAGATAATTCCATATACTATATTACAAATTGAAGATAATAATAGTGTGCAACACATCATTCCAAACATAATCAGATAAAACATGGCATTGGAAACAACTTTTAAACATAGTTTGATCAACGACTCCAACCTCCATTTTCTTCATAGTCAGACAATTTTTCATTAATCACGTACTTTAGAAGGCCGTTAGGCACATCAATTCATTGTGAGTGTGGGGCATTATTTTTCTAGCTTCCCAAATTCGTTGTCTTAATTTCATTCGTTTTTCTATTTGATTAATTTTGCATTCTAATCGTGCAATAATCTTTGAATCATCCCGCAATCTCTCTAATGTGATTTCAGTAGATTGTGCTTTAGGCACAACTGCACCTACCAATGACAATCAGTTTCAAGTTCACATCTTCACTCAAACATCTTTGGCCACTTCATTTCTTCAGCTAATCTTGGTCCACAATCATGATAGTTGTACAATCTTTTTTTTTTCATCGAAGCGTCGACTCTATGTTGATTTGTGTGGTGCATTAAAAAGACTTGTCCACCGTTGTTGGGCCAATAAAATGTCCCGTCATAATTAAAATTAAGATGAGGACGTGATGGCAGTGGCAATGGCTCACGTTGTGGTAAGGTATATTTTAATTCCTCTGTCTAGGCATCTACAATATAGATGACCGTTATTAATTTTCATAAAAAAATATTCAACCACATTATGCATAGAATTGTTAAAAAAATATTCAAATGCATTTCCTAGTATAGGCATTGTAGAACAGTTCACAAGGACCTATAGGTCCGCAAAAGACAGATTTGCATGGACTTATAGGTCCCCGAAACACAGATTTGTGCCGACCTATAGGTTCACACAAACTACTTTTATTTGGATCTACAGGTCCATGCGAAGTTGTGTTTTACTGACCTACAAGTCTATGTGACGACAAATTATTCTTTCATTTCTTGAAAGGATTTTGATGAAGGAGAAGATAAAATTGACGAAATTAAAAGAAAATTAAAGATTAATAAATGAAAAGGAATGCAAAAATAAAAACAAAAATAAAATAAAATAATAATAATAATAATAAAACATTCATCAAAATGAAAAGTAAATAAATTGAGAAGAAAATAAAATCTAATTGAAATGGAGTTTCAAGAACTTACCTATTGCAATGGAGGGAATAATTGTCGGAATGAAAGAGGAGCTGTCGGAGGTAAGGCAACCGGAGTTGTTGCCGAGGGAGGAGGAGGAGCCATGGGAGAGGGAGAGAAAGAGAAAGAGAGAGGCTTTGAAAAGGAGGGTGGGATGTACATTTAGTAATTAGGTTGCACATTTTTTTGTACAAAGGGGTAAAAGTGGAATATGTAGCCTATACATTTAGCAATTTAATCTAATTGATTAATTTTAGGGTGCATGTTTAGCAATTCTATATATATAGTAAAAAATGTGTACATATAAAATTGGCAAGAAAAAAATCCAAGGAGTTATCATGTTACTTTTGACAAAAAAATAAATAAATTAATTGGTAGAAAAAAGGAAAACAACACATACTAGCAACTAGGAGGAACGCTCGCAACGTGCGTATTTGCAATCAACAATCTCTCAAGCCTTTCGGAGGGTTCTTCTAGAAGGTACATTTCGGACCTATTGTTGGTCCCCATCCAGACGAGGTAATCCGCGCAGCGGTTACTTGTTCTCCTTATAGCTTGGATCTCAATGTCATGATTCTCGATAATGTGTTTGCAATCCATTACCCAACCCCTCAGAAGGTGGGTGTCCGGACATTCTCCTTTGATAACGTTAACAATTTTTTGAGAGTCGGATTTGACAGCGACCCTCGTGAACGCCCTCGAGATCACAGGCAAAGGCCTGCATGAATTCCTCTAATCTCTGCCTCAGCAAGAATTTAAGTGTCCAAAAACACTAATTTTCGACGCGCCTTCCATGTTCCTGATCAAACCACCAAAGAGGTCATCATGTTACTTTTTAAATATTCATTATCGATGACAACAGGACCATAGTGATTTTAATGCCCAGGGATGTTTCAAAAAGTGTAAATTCAATTTTTATTGCGGAATTAAAAGAGTTTGCATTGATTTTTACCATGCATGAGCTTAAAAATAGTACTGACTTTTCGTGCTCAAGAATTTTACGAAAATTGGGAATTTAATTTATAATGTGATATTAAAAAAGTTTCTAACGATTTTTACTATGAATGGCATTAAAAATAGTACTATAATATTGATTTTTTTTTAAGTACATTGCCTTTAATTGCAAACATGTATTTTAAAAAATATAAACTTATGAACAAATGTTTTGGAATTATAGTTTGTTCATTAATGACTCATCTTTTTATCAAACACCATTAATTAAATCAATAAACAATACATTCAATTTTAACCAGTTTTTGATGAATGTAAAATTTGATCACCCCTGAATTCTCCTACTGAAAACCACCACGTGTACGAAGACCATGAACGAGGCCCAACTGGCCAGACAGGACCCTTGAAGACTTTGCCGGTCAGAGGCTCAAACTTGGCTCTGACCGGCCGTGACTGAGCAGGGACTGTGAACACCGCCAGGGTGAGCCTTCCCGTCGAGCTGAGTTTCACCCCTGTCGTGCTCAATGCGCCGAGCTCAGACCTCTTAATCGCTCTGGGCTACGCTTTGGGGGAGGAAGGCGCCTAAATGCTCTTCTACCCAAAGGAGATCAACGACCAAGACCTTTCTCCGAGCAGAGGCATTTCCTCATCTTCAGTTCAGCCCGTTACAAGAAAAATCAACGGAAAGGATTCACAGCCTCGTGAGTTACCATCGACCCCCTAGTCGTTCTCGGGTCAGCTATGCCCTGGTCGGTCGTCCCCTTAGGTCGGCACTTCACCAAGTCAACAACCCAATTTGTCAAACTCATGATCAATTCGTCCCTTGCTCTGCTCAGGTTACCGGGCTGAACTGAGACGGCTTTCCTTCACCTCTGAAGACAAACGAAGTTCTCCTCAACGTCGTGGGTTGGGCCACCTCTCCTCGTCCGTGTATGGCTAGCCCACGGGCTTCTCCTTAAAGGACTAAAAAGCCCAGGCCCAAGAGCCTAATCCCTCCATGCACCTGCATATTGGCCAAACGTCGAGTTATGGTAATTAACCGAGCTTAGGCCCCTCTAATTTTGCTGAGCTAATCGCCCCAATCGCCTATAAAATGAACGACATTCAATACCCATAGCTAATACTTAACCATCCTCCTGAAACATATTAATTGTTATTTCTTCCCAAGTTCTTACTCTTACGTCGAAGAGGCATCACCGGGTAACAACCCATGGGTCCTTGTGCAGGTACAAGTTTGGAGTTCAATTCGGATTAGACGTGCAGCGACCTCAGAGCTCGGATATATCTAGATAGTTTGACTAAAAATGACTAAATTTAAGACTTCTCCATTTCTACCTCAACAACAAAAATCTACGTGTTCTCTCGTCAGACCAATTTGGAATATTAACTAATTTTCTACATCAATAGTTTTAATTGAACGCGCTTTAGGGCATCCATTAAAATATTTTCCAAAAGCCATTTTGGAGTGCAACACAACTCTTGGAAAGCGGCAGCCGACATACTGATTGATATGACCTCCGCCTCCAATTTTTTATACATCCGACGCCAACTTGGAAAAGCCATTTTCAATTCTTCAGCCAACGCCAAACGCCAAACGCCAACTTGCTTCTTCAATACCAATATGACTTCTATTTCTCAACATGCCAATTTACCTCTGCTTTTGTCTTCGTTACCAAATGAATATACATACATACCGTTGCCTTTGACTAGTGTTCATATTTTACACGTTTTTTTTTCTATCATAAAAAAATAGAATACTTTTTTCAGACTTGGAACAAATTTAATTAGTCAATTATTTTTCTTATCTGAAAGTGAAAAATTAAGAAAAATATACACATTGATACATAACTTTCTTCAAAAAAATAAGATGAATAAATACTTTGGGCCCATTTGTGAAAATTGAAAATGACTTTCATATGGTGCATTTATATCTTTTATACAAACGTTGGGAGAGATAATTTTGAACACTAGATTTCTTACTAAAGAGATACACTAGATAACTGCTAACCTACAAATCTTGGGTTGGGTTGTATAGAACAATTACCTAAGAGAACCTAAAACTTATGTCCTTTTAATTAACGATTTTTGTTTGTTTTTTTAAAGAGAAAACTATAGTTATTGTACAATTTTAATTTGAAATGTTTTATTTTTTTTATTTTTTTACGGTAAGGCGTATGCGAGTCAATTTAGCACACTTTAACCAATTATCTCCCCGGATGATCTCAAGGGTACGCTCTTTCACATTAGCCTGGTACATTCATAATTAAATTTAAGATTTAATTCTTAAAGCGCTTTCCAAGAGAGTTGAACAATGTGACAAAGAAAATGAGTAACTCCCAGCGCCAACAACACTAGCACCCCCTTATTGTTACACAATGAAAGTTATTCTTTTAAATTAGTTTTACTTATGTTCTAACAACTTGTTCAACATCATAAAAATTGAAAAGCATATATATATATATACAACAAATTATTGAAATTAATGCGTACTTAGTCATAAATTATTTTGTTAAAATCTAGTTTTTCAGTTTAATTATATAGAAATTTTTATTTAGAGTAATTATAGTTCTGATGTTATGATTAGAAAAATTAAGATAATTAACCAGAGACTTGTAGTCTATCGATTATTTGGTGTCCTTCCATAGTGGACGGTCAAATATTCAAAACGCCCCTCCCCCAACCATTTATACCAAAAAGTAAACTCAATGTAATTTTTTGTCAAGAAAAAAAAAAAAAATTCTTAAGAATTGGATATTAATATTTAAAAATAAGGGATTTAGGGTTTAAAAATAATTATTAATTAATTGAATACCCCAAATATATATATTTAGGCACTATAAACTTATTTTTATAATATATTCTATATACCAAGAGGACTTTCCCATATCAAAGTTCTTTACGTATTGTTGATAGAGTTCTTTACGTAATAAATATAAAAAAAAAAAAAAATTCTGACAACAGATGTATTTGAACTTATTTACTCAGGTCGCGTATTTCGGGGTTGGCAATCCCGAGAACTGAGATCCCGGGATTGCCAACCCCGAGATCTTCCATTTATTTTTATTTTTATTTTTTTTATTTGGACATCTGGTCCCAGCTGCACAAGCAGCTGCTAGCTGCTTGTGCAGCTGGTTGAAGCAGCTGCTGCTGCTTCAGACGTGCAGCTGCAGCTGTAGCTCCTTAAAAAAAAAAAAAAAAAAAAAAAAATCAAATCGTTTTGGCCCACTAAATTTATAAAATTTTCGGCAACTTTGAGTTGATTAACGGTGATCTATCGATATTTTAAATAAATTTAATTTTTTTGTGCATAAATTAAATTGAAAACACTCCATAATGCTTTTTACAACACTAAAAACCGACATGTGAATGAATTTTAAAAAATCGTCAAAGTTGGCCATATGAGCTATTTCGATAACGGCAAAATTTTTTTCGGCAATTTAGAATTAATAAAAGATTGCATTATTCATAACAGAAATGAACTAAATTTTTTGTATATAAATTATGTTCATAACACTACATAACAAAACTTAGAACACTAAAAACGGACTAGTGAATAATTTTTAAATAATCGTCAAAATTGGTCAGATGAGTTGTTTCGATGACGATGCAATTTTTTTTGAAAACTTAATTAACAAAAATAGTCGTCTATCCGTAACAGAAATAAATCTGATTTTTTTGTATACAAACCATGTTCATAAGAGCGATTATTTAAAAATTATTTACTAATTCGTTTTTGGTGTTCACAATTCAAAAACACTATATTACACTTGAAAGTTTGGATGAACATAATTTTGCACTCGGAGGTCCGTTGAGGGCAATTTTTTTTTTAAAGTTGGATCTGATCTGAGTCATTACTCTGGATTTTAAAGATTTCAATTTTACCAATAGGACAAGATGCACGCTCTCAACGAAGATTACAAATTTAGTCACCTAACACTTGAAATTGAAAATTGAAAGTGAAAATGGACTTTATTTGAAAAAATACTGGACTTTCGGCAGTTTGCGGCGCCTAGATCTCAAAAAAATACCCAAAATCAAAAAAAAAAAAATCGCCCCAAACGGACCACCGAGCGCAAAATTATGTCTATCCAAACTTTTTCTATTATTTTACGTAAATTTTATTTTCTCTCGATAACATATTATCCGTTTTTGGTGTTTTCGATTTTATTATTTAGCGTTGTGAACGTAGTTTGTATGCAAAAAAATCAGATTCATTTCTGTTACGGATAGACGACTATTTTTGTTAATTAAGTTTTCAAAAAAAATTGCATCGTCATCGAAACAACTCATCTGACCAATTTTGACGATTATTTAAAAATTATTCACTAGTCCGTTTTTAGTATTCTAAGTTTTGTTATGTAGTGTTATGAACATAATTTATATACAAAAAATTTAGTCCATTTCTGTTATGAATAATGCAATCTTTTATTAATTCTAAATTGCCGAAAAAAATTCTGTCGTTATCGAAATAGCTCATCTGGCCAACTTTGACGATTTTTTAAAATTCATCCACATGTCCGTTTTTAGTGTTGTAAAAAGTATTATGGAGTGTTTTCAATTTAATTTATGCACAAAAAAATTAAATTTATTTAAAATATCGATAGATCACCGTTAACCAACTCAAAGTTGCCGAAAATTTTATAAATTTAGTGGGCCAAAACGAATATTTTTTTTTTTTTTTTTGAGCTACAGCTGCAGCAGCAGCTGTAGCTCCACGTGCAGCTGCTGCTATAGCTCCACGTGCAGCTGCTGCTGCAGCTGCACGTTTGAAGCAGCAACAGCTGCTTCAAGCAGTTGCTGCTGCTTCAACCAGCTGCACAAGCAGCTAGCAGCTGCTTGTGCAGCTGGGACCATATGTCCAAATAAAAATAAATAAATAAATGGAAGATCCCGGGGTTGGCAATCCCGGGATCTCAGTTCCCGGGATTACCAACCCCGAAATACGCGACTTGCGTAAATAAGTTCAAATACATTTGTTGTCAGATTTTTTTTTTTTTTTTTATATTTATTACGTAAAGAACTCATTGTTGATATGAAATTAAATATTCAGACGTTAAATTAAGAAATTTTTATTATTTAGTTTCCATAAATAGTAGATTTTATAGAAAAAATTATCATAGCTCAATATAATCTTTTAGTTCTAACAAAATATTCACTAAAGAATCCTCACATTTTTTGAAACCAATATCCCTATATATCATTCAATTTACAACTGATATCAATCACTATAAAAAAAAAAATGGTTAAACGTCATTAATAAATATTGATTTATTTATTTTGATATTCATATTGATTTCTTTTTTTCATAAATATACTTTAAATATTTATAAGTTATTTTTTTGTTAAATATAATTTAAGGTGACCCATGACCTATTATTTTATGTGATTATTAATAAATTATCATATTGTGTTAAGTTTCTTGTGCCTTATACCATTCAAGTTATATTATGTATCGGGTTAATTTTCTTAGTGAACATCCACTCAGATAAAAAAATGATTTCAATGTGGAGTCAATTTAGTGAATGTTTACAAAACTAAGTAACATTCTGTATTGGGACAATTTGATATGTAGTGAATATTCACGAAATTAAGTAGTAATGTTGTTTTGAGGTAATTATTTTAGTTAACTTTCACTAAACAAACGAATGCTTACTAATGAAATGTCTAAGTGAACATTCACTTAATAAATAATTTTTTATTGTGTTGGTAGATTGATTTACAAAAATGTTTACTAAAATAAATTATATTTTGTGTTGGGGATAATTAATTTCATTGAACATTCACCAACAGATTTTTTTTTTGTACCTTTTGTAGTTGTTTTTAGTTGACATTTACCAGTCTAACTTACTTTATGTGTTGAGATATTTGTCTTAGTGAACATTTATTACGTGTTTGGTTATTTCTTATTAAAAAATAATCAATATAGATAATAAAGAAAATAAAATATAAATTAAAATTATACAATTTTCACAAATTTAATATATTGTGAATGTTCAAAAAAGAGTTTTTTTTTATTGGTGTTTATTTTCATAATTGATCGATTATTAAGGATCCACAAGGGTAGAGAGAAAGAGAAAGATAATTAGGCCCCGTTTGGTAACCGTTTCCATTCCAGAAATTCTCATCCCGTTTCCAGATTTTTGAGAATTCTGTTTGGGAATAGCGTTTGGTAATTTTTGTTCCCGTTCCCATTTCATTCCCATTTGAAAATTGTACCAACTTTTTTCTTAAGAAATGAGAAACAAAAAAAAATTGTTTCTCATTATCCCCATTCCATTCCCAAAATTATTTGTCACTGTTCATCCGCCGGTCGACAACTGTCTGCTGCCACCGACCACCGGCCGTCGCCGCCGGCCGGCCATCTTTGGTGACCGTCGTCGGTCATCTCCGGCATCGCCGACTACCCACCGTCCGGCCACCGCCGTCGCCGGCAACTTTCCGCCCATCCGGCGGCTGTTGCCGCCGCCGCCGCCACCGCTACCCGCATGCCGTCCGGCCAAAACCAAAAAAAAAATCTCAAAATAAAAAAAAAATGGTTTTAGAATAAAATCGTTACCAAATGCGATTCTATTCCCAAAACAAAAAAAAAAATATCGTTACCAAACGCGATTCTACTCCCAAGAAGGAAACAAAATTCTCATCTCATCCCATCCCATTTTCATCCCACTGCTGGAATGAGAACATAAACGGTTACGAAACGCCACCTTAATGACCACAAGGGTTTTACGGTCAAATATTGACGGACATTAGTTAATAAGAAAACTAAAAAATAAACATTAATTATAAAAATTAAAATAATAACAAATCATTAGAGAATGTTATTTTACTATATTATTTGTATATTAAATTACAACAACAACTAAACCTTTATCGTACAATTATGTAGGGTCGGTTACATGAATCCGTTTTACGCCATAGTGATCGATTAAATACCGTCCACTAGGTGGTGGCCTAGTAGTAGGTTTACCATCACCCCCACAGTTGGTGTGGGGGTCGAATCCCACCAGATGCGTGAGTTGTTTGCATATATATGAGATTGTTGTTGGCCATGTGGAAATGCCACACAGCCTTCCACACTTGTGGTTGGGGATCGAGTCCCCTTTCACGCATATTTAGGTGCGGAATTCTAATCCTATCCGTTCAAAGGGTGCGTGAGTATAAAGGAATTATGAAAAAAAAAAAAGGGTTTACGATCTGAATAAAGTACTAAATAATAAATTTTTCTTAAATTAAACTAAGCATCAAGTTGATTTTATTTCGTAATTAGATTTAAAATTTTAAACTCAAATATAATTATTTTGTCCAAGGGGACAGGTGAGTAGAAATAATGACATTTCCATAATATACTATAAAATAGGAAATGATTTCGCGAGTGTCGGCCACTGGCTGAGGACAAGTTGGCAACTATTAACAATAATAATTATACAATTGCCTTGCGTGTTCAGACTCGCCGCTGTGCAACTCAATGATTGTTACAACATGGGATTAGTGAATAAAATAACGTTTGACCAAAAACTAAAACATAAATCTAGGAACAATTATTTTTTGTTTCAAAAAATTAATTCTAATAAACTGGGAGCAGAACAAATTAAGATATGTTCTTTTGTGCCAACAGTCTACCCTTGTTCCCAATTTACTTGTAAAAAAATATAAATCTAGGTGGTGGTTATTGGTTAGGTGTTAATCCCTAACAACGCTGGAGGATCAAATAGCACCGACTTGGTGCACTTTACTACCGGATAAGGTGCATGCGGCAAAATGAGGTCGTTAGCAAGGAAGGCACCAACTTGGTGACCGCCAGTGGACAGTGGCATTGTGGTACAACAACAGTGGTTGTTGGGCAGTGAGAAAGACCTTGATGCGGCACCGAAGCAAAGCGACACAACGTAGGCGCAACGCTACGTTGTGGACAGTGTCATGTGCGTGGCATGACCAACTGTTGAGAACAGCGGTGCATTTTGGTGCGAAAAATACATACGACGTTGGGAAGTTGTTGGGCGCAACGAGACAAAACGTGGGCACAAGACACGTTCTGGCCATGCGGGCGGCATGATGAGGTGTTGGCAAACGTCGGCATGATTAAAGAAACGAGATGGCAACGAGACAGGATGTTTGCACAATGCAAATACACTGGAATGAAGCTTAGCTCGTGGTGAGCTGATGGACTGGAAGTTACCAAGCATGTGCAAGGCATGTGGGTGCAGTTCTGGACAATTTCTGTGGTGATTTTGGGTAGTTTTCAAATAGGAAAACTACCTCCTATGAACTGGACACTTGTCGGACAGGTGTTGATTGTTTGCCTAGGTAGTTGGGGATGTCAACTGCTGTTTTCTCCCTATATATAGTCATGTTTTGAGTCTATTTTTAAGTAGGAATGTATAGCTGTGGATTTCAGACCGATGTTGTAATTTGGTTCCTTATTTCCTAAGTTATATAATACAAGGTTGAATTTTTCCGTAATCGTTGTTGTGCCGTTGCGTAAGTGCATTTTGGCATTGTCTATTCCGTTGTATTCGATTGTATAACGTTGCAGGAACATAGCTGTTTTACAAACAGTCGGTGTATTTCCGTTCCGTGGTAAGACATACACAGGGCTGACTAGTTGTCAGTGCAACTAGGACATCACGCGATTACAATTTTCACGGTGAAAATTTAACCATGTGACATAGGGATGGTAATTCAACCCGAATCGATGGAGAAATGTTTACATAAAAATTAGTATTTTAATATTTATTTTCTTAAAAGTGAGTTATTCTATTTTTTTTACGAAATAATCATAACTCGAGGTTAGTAACCCCGAGTTATTAACCCCGAGTATTGGAACTCGGGATTACCAACCTCAGGTATACCTCAAAAAAACATTCACTATACCCGGGTTTGACAACCCCGGGTATAAGATTCCAAAGTTTTTTTTTATTATATTTATAAAAATACAAATCTAGGTTGTCGTATTGGTGGTTTTGGATCTCGATTGTGGTCACTATAGATTAGGTTTGAAGAGGAGAGTAAAAGAACATGAGAATGAGGAAAGATAACCCAAGACTTATAGCCTGACAGATCTAATGTATTTCTCTAGTGAGAGGTTTATTATTCAAATCCTCTTCTTCCAACGGTTTGTAACCAAAAAAATAACGGAAAGAGAATAAAAAATTACACTTTTGACTTTTAAATTTTGGATGGGTTTCCTTACAGTGGACAATTTTTGTGCGAAATATAACAAATGTTAGATAATGTCATCTATTGAGTTCAAAATTTAAGATCAAATGCGTTCCTTTGAAAACTAAAGACTATTTAGGCATCCATTCCAAAAATTTAAAGATTAAAAGGCTAGTTTTCTGGAACAATTCTTGTATGTTTCTCATAATTTTATTTTATATCTTTGAGAAGAAAATAAGAGCAGTTCTCTTTTCTATTCTCATATTTTCATTTCTTTTCCTAAAATTTAGAACAGAGTTTGGGAACATAAATACTAAACAAATTGTTAATTGGCCCAATAATTAAGTGAAGGACTACTAGAGTCGAGCGTTCTTTCTCCTTTCTCTTTAAATTTCGTGTTCTTCTGGTGCTCTAAAGTAAAGCACGAAGTATGTTAGAATATTGAGAAGCATAATATTGAAAGAGATCCTAAGAAGATTATACTGATATGTATGAAAAATATAATGTTACAAAGATATAAAAAGATCTATGTATAGAGAGTGATTAAAAATTTTCTAATAATATTAGGATGTTTTCTCCTAGTGGGCCAAGACCCATGTACATATTTAACACCCCCTCTCAAACTCAAAGTAACGAAGCAAATGTGAACTTAAGTTGGAAACCAAAGTATGGAAGGTTTGGGTGAATGGGCTTTAGTGAAATATGTTGTCTGATCAGCGGAACTAACGAAGTAGAGACGGACAATATTCTAGAAAATGTGATAACAGTTGAAGTGACAATCAATCTCGATGTGTTTGGTGTGCTCATGAAAAAATCATTGTGGACGATTTGAATAACACTCTAGTTGTCACAATTTAGAACCATAGCCATGGAGGAAGAGACTTTCATGTCAAAAAGAAACCAATGAAGCCAAAGTAATTTTTGTGTTGTGTCAACGATTGCACGATACTCAGTTCAGTATTGGAACGAATAACCACGATTTGTTTCTTACTATATCAGGAAATGAGTGAGTCACCCAAAAAGAAACAGCAATTAGTGGTAGAGTGTCTGTCGGTAAGATTCCCGACCTAGTTGGCATCAAAATAGGCCTGTAAGGTGGGAGTAGACTTGGCAGAGAAATGAAGTTAATGAAATAAGGTGTCTTTGATATACCGAAAAATGCAAAGGACAACCAAGTAATGGGTGGTCTGAGAAGTGGACAAGAATTGGCTGACTTGATGGACGACATATGCAATGTATGGGCGAGTAACAATGAAAAATACCAAATTTCCAATTACTTGACAATCAAAAGTGACGTCTGGGAGAGGTGAGCCATCTACTGGAGTAAGTCTAGTATTCGACTTTAGAGAAATGTTGATAGTGGTGGAATCAATGATGCTAGCCTTGGAAAGGAGATCAAATGGATATTTCTCTTAAGAAACAAAGTATCCATCTGAATCAGATGAAATTTCGAGATGAAGAAAATAATTGAGCACGCCAAGATCTTTCATTTTGAATTGATCAATGAGAAAATTTTGGGTTCGTAGATTTCACGTAGATCATCTCCTATAATGATCATGTCATCTACATGTAGTAAAAGGAGCATAATGTCGCCGTCAATTTGGCGAATAAATAAGACAAAATCATGGGTGCTGGATGTAAATCTGAACTAGTGGATGGTGGTGCTGAATTTTGCAAATCAAACACACGGGGCTTGTTCATAACCATATAGGGCATGCCAAAAAAGAGAGACTTTGTGTGGAGGAGCATCTAGATCAGGATGTGTATGCATGTAAACTTTCTCAAGGAGGTCGTTGTTAAGAAATGAATTATTGACATCCATCTAAAAAAAAATCATTTTGAATGGCAACCACGACAATGAGAGTATGAACAGAATTAAGTCTAGCCACTTGATTGAATCTGTCTTTGTAGTCAATATCATATTCCTACGTGAATCCTTTAGTAACAAGGCGGGCTTTGTAGTATTCAACAAAACCTTTAGAAAGTGTTTGATTTTGAAAATCCACTTGCATCCGGAGTTTTCACAAAGGTGAGATTAACGTGATCCCAAGTGTGAGTTCTAGCCAAAGAATGAAGTTCCTCATTCATTACTTTCTGTTAGGGCTGATGTTGACCCTAGATGTTTTGATGAAACAATTAACTTAGATTTTTTAAGGAACTAATGATTTATTTAAGTACTTCATATATTAGTTCTTGTGGTTAAATGAAAAAGAGATGATTTTTTATGAAGAGAAATGAATAAAATCAAGATGGTTGTAATTAAAACATTGAAGATTTTCCGTATTACTAGGTAAATAACTCATTTTTTCTTAAACTCTTAATGCAAACCAATTAGGACCACGCATGACACATAATGATAATATGAAATATTTTTTAAGTGGTCAAAAGTGGTAACTTTATATAATAAAATAATTTTTATGATTAATTGATCAAGAACTGTTTGAAAATTGCGATAAAGTGAGAAAAAAGCCTAAACAATCAAATGACCTAGCAAACGATTGACTGATAGGAACTATAAATGGGATTTTAGGCTAAACGGTTGACTGATAGGTTGGATTGGAGATTTAGGGCCTAAAATGGTTGACTGACTGGTCAACGGATGTGTGTTGCAACGGCAAGAAATATAAACGTCAGAACCTAACTGGTCGACTAGCTTGGAAACTGATCGAAATACGTGTTCTTTTTTAAGTTTTGACTGGAACGTTTTTCAAAGATCTTCTTCCACACATTTTTTAAGCTTTTGAATGTCAAAAATTTATAGGGTTAAGTACACTTTACCCCCTGTATTTAGGCTATTTTGCATTTTGCTTCCTGTGATATTCTCGTCACCACTTTACCCCCTATGGTTAGGCCTAATTTTGGATACTTTTGAAAAATAATCGTTACATGCTATGTTTAGAATCTCTTTATATAGACCTGCGTTTTTTACTTTTAAAACATCAAGAATTCAAAAGAAGATTTTAGATTTCTAAAAGGAGAGTCCATTTTCCTTAAATATATTTTTGAGAGAAAAAATATTGAGAAATTCTTGATCGCGAAAGAAGGTTTTCTTCAAAAAAATGGGGATTGTTTCTACATTGCTATTCTTTATATCTTTCTCAAGAAAATCTCGATGAAACCGTTCTTATTATACTTGCTTGCTCAAATTTGTTGTGCTTTTCATGAGTCATATATATCTAAATTTTTTAGCTTGGCATACCTGTAATACAAAAATTGTTTTTGTTGTTGAATATATTGAAAATCCTTTTAAAATTATTTTTCTAAAAATCTAGTTGAAAAGGTATTTGTGCTTAATTTGATAGACCCCAAATTTAGTTTCTCATACATTTCTGTCACTAGTATTCGGGCCATTAATTGAGTTTATTTTGAATTAATGTGGTGTAAACTCCTGTGAGAAGAAATATTTTTTTTGTATTCTTGTGAGTTGTAACTTTGACCTAAATGTAGTTGGTCTAAGTGAGAGTGTTTAATTGAAAATAAAGAGACATTGCTTAATAAGGGATAAAGGTTTAATTCTAAGCTTAGAAAAGAATAATTGTAGGTAAATTTTGAGCCTGAAAAATGAATAATTGTAAGGGACTAATTCCTACTTGAGAAAGGGATCAAGATTGGATAGTAGATTGCAAATTCCCTACGGAAGCATAGAGGAGTGAAAGTTGGCAAAAGTAGGTTGCTGAACAACTATAAATCTACGTGTCAATTTCTCTATCTCTTATCTGTTTGGTTATGCATCTAGTAATTCACGTTTCTATTTAATAGTAAGATAATTACCAGTTAGGAAAATTGAAATTATTTGTTAAATTTTTAAACTACCCAATTCAGGCCACAATTGACATCAAAACTTGATTAGCTAAAAAAGCTTCACATTCTAGTTAATATGATCACATGGCACATCATATGAGTAGTGCACTAGTTGAGGGGCAATTTATGCATCGTCCTCCACTTTTCACGGGCAATAATTATGTTTTCTGGAAAGTTAGAATGGTTGCATACCTACAAGGTACTCGATTTATCGACATATCAGCAACTTGTGGAATGTCTCATCTAGTTTCATCTTGTGATCCAATTTATGCACTCAACTCGTACCTTCCATCTGGATGTAGTCTATAACATTCTCAGTACCTTAAAGACTTGTCTTGATGTTGGTCTTTTCTATGTGATAGAGAGACGGACAAATCTCTCATACTTTATAGATGTTGATATGTGAGGTCAAAAAGTAATAAGCATTCTATGTCTGGTCTATGCACTTTCTGGAGCAGCCATCTCATATCTTGGAAAAGTAAGAAAGATCACCTCAAGATGAAAGGCAAAAAGAATTACGAAAAAACTTGGAAAATCAATACGAAAAAATATAAAACAAAAAATAAATAAAAAATTAAAAAGAAAAGAAAAAAAAGAAATTAAAATTTGAAAAAAAATATGAAAGTAAAAAAAATCATATAATAACAAGAAAAAAAATAGAAAAAAAATGTGGAGTTTGAAAAATAAATAAGAGAGAAAGGTTGGTTCTAAAGAATGGAATAAGGGAGAGAAAACACATTGATGATGGAAAATTTGGCCAAAAGACACCAGGGTGCCATGTGTCCTCAAAGACACGATCAGACTGAGAATTCCAGAACCGGCCAGTTGGATGGGCCCATCCACATACCCGCTTTGGGTCTCCATGTCCGTTCCGGACCTCCATGCCTGTCTCGAGTTGTTCCTCCTAGGGCATGAACACCTTCATGCTCACACTCCAAAGGCGGTCAGAGCCGCCTCACCCACAAAGGAAAGTACTGTTGCCATAACGGTCCTGCAATCTCCACATGTTATCTCAACCATCTTTATGGAAAAGGAACCAAGATCTACGTCACTTACCATACCGGTATCCAAAGAATCACGAAAGACTTAACAAACGAGTCTTCTCCCTTCTTATATAAAGGTAAGAACCACGTTTGGTACATAGGATTCATCTTGGGATTGGAATGAAGTTAGGAATAACCATTCCATTACTATGTTTGGTTGGTGGGATTGGTTTTCATTCATATTCCCAAGTAATAACTAATCCCACAACTCATGAGATTAGTCAATCATAAATGAAATGAGGTATTATGTAAGAAGAAATGTCAATACTTTTGTTTTCGTATTTTTCACAACAGAAAATAAAATTATGAGAACAAAAATAAAAATATGGTGGTGTTACTTTCATATTTCTGTTCCCAAAAAATATGGATCGGAAATAGAAATATGAGAACAAAATCTGGGAACAAAACAAAAATAGAAATCTAGGAACAAAACAAAAACAAAAATATGAGAACAAAAATAGAAATATGGGAACAAAAACAGAAATTTGGGGAACAAAAACAAAAACAGAAATTTGGGAACATATTTCTGTTTTTGTTCCCATATTTCTATTTTCGTTCCCAGATTTTTGTTTTTGTTCCCAAATTTCTGTTTTTGTTCTCATATTTTTGTTTTTGTTCCAAGAAAACCTGGAACATAGATATAAAATTCGGAATATAATTTTTTTCACATATGTTTATTTGTATTCCCAATTTTATGAGAACAGAAACACTAAACAAGTGAGGTATAAGTGGAGTTTAGTATTTCTATCTTAAGTGTGTTAACAAAATGATTGGAACAAAATCAGTAAAATAAAGAAAAAATTGTTCTATTCTGTTGTCAAATTTTTATAACAAAATCCTGGAATCAAAACATAAGCAAATCATTTTTTTTATTTTTTATTTTTCAGTTATAAGTTTTTTTGGGAACAAAATAAAGGGAAACAAAAACACAAAAGTACTTCCAAGCTCTTTAGCTTGTCGGGTTAAAGAATAATCTAGGTGACATTTGTTTAGTGTCTCTAAATAATTTTGTTATGTTCCCAAAATTTTGTTCTAAAATTTCGAATATTGTTTCATTTTTATTTATCGGTCATTCAAATATCATGTTTAATATATCTTGTAACTAAACGTAGGAATGATAATGGTCATTCCAATACCATATTTAATCATGTTTGTTACCAAACATAGGAATAGTAATGATAATTCCATTCCAATACTACACTCATTCCATTCCAGCGTACCAAACGTAGCATAAACGTTTGAGGTGTGTTCTTTTATGTGCAATCTTATGACGTCTTGCAAAACATCTTTTATGTTTACTGCATTACATTACCTTTCTCTCAACACCCTGAACTGATTCTCACACAGGAGATGCAATGCTGACAACTCCACCCGCAATGTATTGTTTTGCAGAAAACCATACTAAGAGAAAGCGAGATAACCACAGTCATCCACCACTTCCCCGTTCTCGGAAGCTGACGTGTCCGATGATATACTTCTAGGCATCATTACACATTATTTCTTAAAATAATTTCTCAAAATATGAATGCAAAATATGTAGGCAAAAATATAATTTTCATATTTATATATAATTAATTAAAATTAATAAATTATTAACGAATAAAAATTATTTTCATTATTATTAGTTTAATTAAAATTTCTTTAAATAGTTTCTCAAAATACAGAGTCACAATATGTAGACAAAAATATAATTTCTATATTTACATATAATTAATTTTAATTAATAAAATTTTAAAAGCTTCCCACGCATGCGATGGAGCTACATTTCTTGGTGGCATTGGACACAAGCTCTCAGGAAATAATCTCTTTCTTCTTCGAATAATAATTATTTAATTAGAATTTCTTTAAATAATTCCTTAAAAAAAACCGCTCACCTCAATTAGGTATATATAAAGTTAAATATAAATACGTCGCATATCTATATATTTTGATTTAATTTAGACCGTTCTTTGTCTCATAAGATCAAACTATTGAAAAATATCTAAAGATTTTATGTCCGTGCTGTTTGTATAATAGATTAGGACTACATAGGAATTTACCTCGATCACCCACCCAAAAAAACTGGTTTTAAATAAAAATAAACAGTTTGAATTTTAAATTCAACCACGAAAAAATTGTGATCAGTTTAAAAACTTGTTTTAAGTTCTTTTCGGTGTTTTCGGCGCTCTAAAGCAAACGTCCACGACCAAGCTTTAGCATTTTCCACTCGCAGCCCAAATCACTTCTGAAATACATTGAATTTAAGACTTGAAACCCCAAGGTGCCTGATTTGTGATAATGAATCTACATCAAAGTCAAGTACACTTGACAATAAAAAAAAAGCTTAATAATTCAAATGATTGCTCTTCACAATTAAGCCCACCAAAACAGAATATATAACAGTGAGAATGAAAAATAAAATAAAAATTGAAATATTGTGATAAGGATTTTACCATTTCAAAAGAAGATTTAAAAAAAAAAAAACTTTTTCACATTGAAGCTTAATAATAATACTCATCTTCAGCAGAACCGGCACCAGCACGAATCTTTGAAGAAATATCATCTATGGCTGAATTCAGCTCATCAATCTTTTCAGAGAGTATTTGGCGTGTCTTCTGTTTTTTTTTTCAAGAAAAATCAAATTTGGAAAGTGAGACCCAAATCAGCATAAATTGTGAAACACAAGAAAATAGAGAGAAAATCTAAAAAATGTCGAATTTTGAAACAACGTTTTAGCATTTTTCCTCCATATTTAATTATTTTTAGCAGAAATAAATAAATGAAAACGAAGGGAAACGCAAGAGCAAGTTTCTAACCTCCATTCCTTCATCATAATTAAATTTCGGCAGCTTTCTCAGTAACTTTTTCCTGTCAGTAACAAGTGGCTTGCTTAACTGCAAAAAAAGTTAATTCATCAATGAAAATGTCGTTCCCATCAATTTCCAAAGCTTATATTTTTCCCTCTCCAACGCACGGCTCAAAATGACCAACTTATGCATTTCTATTTTTTCTCTCTTTTTTTTTTTTTTTTTTTGTGTGTGTGTGTGTGTGTTTTTTTTTTGGGGGGGGGGGGGGTGGGGGGGGAGGCCTAACAGTGGCCTCCACGCAAAGCCCTCAAGAATTCATTGCACGTATTAAAGAAATATTAGTTCAAATAGTGTATAGGTATCTAGACTGTACCTGGGGTGCATAGATACAACCTAAGGCCCCAACAACAAGTCCTCCCAATATAAAGCCACCAAGAAAGATACTCCCACTATTTGCTCTTCCACCATCATCCGCACTGAATTTGCACAAAAAACAACAAATAGTTGAAGAGGATGTAATATTAATACGACACGAGATGCAGATAAACAGTTCTGATATCGATAAAATATGCAAGAGATAAAACAAATATATTGGGATAGGCTGCGTGAAAGATGAAAATCAAATTCTGTTTCCAGCACCAGAAAGGCAACGCCTGGAATTTATGGGACCCATTAAAACGCAACGAGCATAAAGGATAAAATGGATACTGCTTGTGCGCGGGTGTGTGTGTGTGTGAGAGAGAAAGAGAGAGATAGAGAGACTTGAGTTTAACAAGTGCATGATTAGAACATTCAAAAAACCAATTCTTGCAATTTTTAAAACATTTTGTTAGAGTCCACATCGGATCTGTGAGATTTTCCAAACTAGTCTATACATAAAAGAGTTACTCCACTCGGTATGATATGACTTTGAGTTGGAACCTCCTCACATTGTATCATAATAAGGTTTGGGAAGACTCAATTGTTTGTCCTCGAATGTTTGTGTCAATATATCTATATGGGTTTGACCTATTTAGGTCAATAAATATATATGGAGTTGGCCTATTATGGTGAAACCCTAATCCTAGGATTTTCCTAATTACCTATACATTACTCCATTGTAAATATCCGTTATTATATTTTTTTAAATATCAATATATGTATATGGAGTTAGCCCATTTGGGTAAAACCCTAATCCTAGGATTTCCCTAATTGCCTATACATACCTCCATGGTAAATATCCATTATTATATTTTTTTTTAATATCAATATATTGTTCATGTTCTCTCAACTTTCCGTCTCTTAATTATCTTAATATGGTATCAAGAACCAATGTTTCCTAATCTTGTTCCTAGTTTCGAAATCCTAACCCTAAACAAGCCTTCCGCCGTATTGTTTTTCCCCTTGTTCCCATGATTTTTGTTGACAGCTACAGACTTCACCATCGTTCCAATATCAAATCTCATCACATCACTATCTTCGTCTCGAAGAGACAAACAAAACGTCATCAAAACCACTGCCACTAAAGCACCCACGCACTTTCATGCGCCTCCCAAAGCTAGTAGTACAATCAAATTTCGCCGTCTTGGATTTTAGGCTCTACGGCAACAACCGGTGCTCAAAATTCATCAACGGTTATACTATCAGAACCATCTTGACGAGACGATTCCAACACCACCAACAACCAGATCCAAGCCCGCACGCGCTCAAAATAGTGTTATGTACACTGTTGCTCAGATCCACGCGCTGCCCTTCTTCTTTTTGCCACGTCATCACCACGTTAGTGCCACATCAGCCATTGACCGTGCCACGTTATCAGTTGACTTTGCCTTGTCATTTTGCAACCTTGTGCTAAGGCGCGCACAGTCAACGCCACATCACTAGTTGACTACCATCCCTACTGCTACTTCACCGGTTTAATGTGGTAACTTTCCATAGGCCGCTGGTACAGGCACTTTTAAATCGGTTTTCTGTAAAGTTTGACCAATTCCTAGGGTTTTCGAACATTCTGATTTTGTTTCTAGACTCCATTTGGTGATTTAAGACTCACAAAATATACTTCCCTTTATATTCGTGTAATTTCTACATCAGTTCACCCTTTTTTGCACCTATGGAAAACTCAAACTCATCATGGGTTCTCCCCATTGTTCTGGATGAATCAAATTATGTATTGTGGACTTAAAGATTTGTTTAGTTTCCTCCATGGACAGAAGTTGTTGCATCTCATGACTGGAGACACTACTGAGCCCAAGAAAAAAGGCGACGAAGATGCTGAAAATTTTGTTGAACATCCAAAAGATTGGGATAACCAAAATCATCAGATTCTCACATGGTTCCGTTCCACTATCATCCCATCTATCAAAATCCAATTTGATAGACTCGAAAAAGCTAAAGAAGTAATTGAAATGAATTAATCAATTGTATATTTTCTTAATCATACAATATGAGACTACATATAGGAAAACTTAAGAACTAAAAAAGGTAAATAACTAATTACAATTAACTATTTTCCTAATCTGTATATTTGACTTTCCATATATACAAATATTACCAATATTGAATATTCCAACACTCCCCCTCAAGCTGGTATGAAGATATCTTCCATTGTCAGCTTGCATACTAGATAGTCGAATCTCTTCTTTGGTAATCCTTTTGTTAGAATATTTGCGATCTGTTCAGTAGTCGGTACATATGGCATACATATTTGTCCACTATCGATCTTTTCCTTGATGAAATGCTTGTCCACTTCCACATGTTTTGTCCGATCGTGCAACACCGGATTGTGAGCAATCGCAATGGCTGATTTGTTATCACAGTAGACCTTCATAGGTACTGAATTAGATATCTTCAACTCTCTGAATAATCTGTTAATCCATAACACTTCACAGATGCCGTGAGCCACTGATCTGTACTCCGCTTTTGCGCTGCTTCTAGCTACGACATTCTGTTTCTTGCTCCGCCATGTGACGAGGTTCCCACCAACAAAAGTACAGTAACCGGAGGTCGATCTCCTGTCCGTGATGCTCCCAGCCCAGTCTGCATCAGTATAAACCTCTACAAGGTGGTGGCCACGTTTCTTGTACAAAATTCCCTTTCCAGGAGTACCCTTTAAGTACCTTAGTATTCTATAGGCAGCATCGAAGTGTTCTTGTCCTGGTGAGTGCATGAATTGGCTGACCATGCTTACGGCAAAGGCTATATCAGGACGGGTATGTGATAAGTAGATTAACCGCCCCACTAGTCTTTGATATTGTTCTTGATTTATCACAGCTTCAGGTTTGGCCGGTTGTAGTTTCTCATTCGGTTCACTTGGAGTTTCTACAGCTTTGCACTCGAGTAACCCTGTTTCATTTAGTAGGTCGAGTACATACTTTCTTTGACTCACAAATATGCCTCCCTTTGATCTAGTAAATTCCATTCCAAGAAAATATTTTAATGGACCGAAGTCTTTGATTTCAAAATTATCAGCAAGTTTTCCTTTAAATCTTCTCAACTCGTCACTATCACTTCCTGTTAAGATGATATCATCTACATAGACAATTAAAATGGCAATCTTACCATCAATTGGGTGTCTATAAAACATAGTATGATCTGCTTGGCTTTGTTGATAACCCTGACCTTTTACAGTGGTTCCAAAGCGTTCAAACCACGCTCTTGGAGACTGTTTTAGGCCGTATAGTGACTTCTTTAACTTGCACATTTTTCCTTGTCCTATCTTTCTTTCAAAGCCCGGTGGTAAACTCATGAACACTTCTTCCTCCAAGTCTCCATTTAGAAAGGCATTTTTCACGTCTAATTGGTGTAATGGCCAATCAAGATTCACAGCTAAGGCCAATAGAACCCGAATCGAGTTTATCTTAGCAACTGGAACAAATGTTTCTTGGTAGTTTATTCCATATGTCTGCGTAAACCCTTTAGCCACGAGCCTTGCTTTATACCGTTCTATGCTTCCATCTGCCTTACACTTAACTGTGAATACCCACTTGCACCCGACTATCTTTGTATCCTTTGGCGAATCAACTATTTCCCACGTACCACTCCTTTTAAGAGCATTCATCTCTTCCAGAACTGCTAGCTTCCAACCTGTATCACCTAGTGCTTCCTCAATGTTCCTTGGAATAAACAGATTAGTAACTTTAGAAGTAAAGACTCTATAAGGTTCAGAAAGTTTTGTGTAGGAAACATATCTAGATATGGGGTGATTGGTGCAGGTTCTAACTCCTTTCCTGATGGCTATAGGGATATTAAGATCTGGAGGAATACTGGAATGAGAAGATTCATTAGGAGGTGGTAAAGATATAGAATTACCTGGATCATTGCTTGGGGAGTCGAATTGACCTTGTGCTAGAACAGTAGGCTGATCTGTATTCTTTTTTGTACCTCTCCGAGTATAAACCCGCAACTCAGTACATGATTGTGGTATTTCTTCATCTGTTTGTGAAGGAATTATGCTCGGCACTTGTGTACTAGTAGGGATCCCTTTTTGTTTTTCAATATTGTCATCACTTGTTTTTGACTGATTTGGAGGAAAAATTTCTAAGACTGTGGTAGGGAGAGGATCATCAGTGACCCAAAAATTTCCTTCCATTACATTCTCCCCCTGAACGGGATTTTTGTCAGAGAAAGAAACATTTTCCAAAAACGTGACGTCCATACTAACATGAATTTTCTTGGTTTGTGGATTGTAACACTTATACTCTTTTTGATTTGGTGCATAACCGATGAAAACACATTTTTCTGCTCTAGGATCAAGTTTAGACCGAAATTGGCTAGGAATATGAACATAAGAGGTGCAGCCAAATATTTTAAGAGGCAGGTCAGCTGATATCCTAGAAGCTGGAAAGTGTGTTTTGAAGTTATCAAATGGTGTGGTATAATTTAGAATACGTGTAGGCATGTGATTTATTAAATATGCGGCTGTTAAAAGAGCATCACCCCACAAATATTTTGGAATATGCATAGAAAACATGAGTGCACGTGAGACTTCGAGTAAGTGTTTATTTTTTCGTTCAACAATGCCATTTTGTTGGAGCGTGTCACGACACGTGAATTGATGTAGAATACCATTTGTTTTCAAAAAACTGCCTAAACATTCATTGAAATATTCTGTTCCATTATCTGTGCGAAGAATGCTAGGTTTCATTTGAAATTGGTTTTCTAGCATAATACAAAAAATTTTAAATAAAACTGCTACATCAGATTTTACACGCATCAAATATGTCCAACATAAACGTGTGTGATCATCAATAAATGTCACAAACCATCTTTTTTCAGATAGTGTTGTGATTTTTTAGGGACCCCATACATCGCTGTGAATTAAATAAAATGGTTTAGATGCACGATATGGTTTTGAAATATAAGAAGTACGCTGACTTTTTGCAAACAAACAACTTTCACAATGAAAAGAAGAACAATCCACATTCTTAAATAACGTCGGAAACAAATGTTTAAAATATTGAAAACTTGGATGTCCTAATATAAGGTGCCAAAGCATGATTTTATCACGAACAAACGTTGAACTCATACTACTGGTGCCGTGAGTTGTTTTATTCCTCAAGGAGTTATCATCGAAGTAATACAGGCCATCCACCAATCTAGCACTGCCAATCATCTTCCCCAAGCTCTGGTCCTGAAATAAACATTGAGATTCAGAGAAAATGGCATGACAATTTGAATCTCGCAATAGTTTACTTACAGATAAGAGGTTACAAGTAAGTTTAGGAACGTGGAGGACCGTTTTTAGATTAACACTATTTGAGATTGTTATTTGGCCTTTTCCTGCAATGGGTGAGAAACTACCATTTGCAATTCTAATTCTTTCATTACTAGAACACGGTGAATAGGTATTGAAAAGGTGATAAAAACTTGTCATATGATCAGAAGCACCTGAATCAATAATCCAAGGTGCTGAGTTTAAGGAACAAGAAAAGGCTTTAAATTTACTACCTGTTTGAGCTAAGAAAACATTAGGAGTACCAAATGATGGATTGACAGTCAGCAGTTTCAGAAGTTGATCAATCTGTTCTTTGTTGAATGGAGTGATGGCAGTTTCATGCGCGGAAGGATAGGATCGGTTAGATTTTTCTCCCGTTTTGTTGCTCTTCAAATTTGCTGGTTTCCCATGGATTTTCCAGCATGTTTCCCATGTATGACGAGGCTTGTTGCAGTAGTCGCACCATATACGAGGACGTTCCTCTACTCGGCGTGGAAACCTGCTGGAGTGAGCATTAGCAGCAGCCAAAGCAGACTGGTTAATTGGAGCAACTGTAGGGCTGATAATTTGTGGCTTGTTAAGCATAACGTTCCGACAGGTCTCCTCCCTTCGGACCTCCGAGAAAACCTCATTAATTGAGGGAAGAGGCTGACGACCAATGATTCGTCCCCTAACTTCGTCAAGTTCCGATTTCAGACCTGCCAGGAACTTAAAAACACGATCATCATCCACCAACTTCTTATAGTGGCTATAATCCTCGGTCGAATGCCATTCATGATCGTCGAACATATCTTGATCTTGCCATATTCTCTTCAATGAATTGAAATACTTGGTAATACTGTCTTCGCCTTGACGGATATCACGGAGTTTTAGATTCAACTCATACTTTTGAGATTGGTTTCCCATATCAGAATACATCTGATTTACATTGTCCCAAAGTTCTTTCGCCGTAGGGTAGCACATGTAGTTGGAGCTGATTTCCTCATCCATAGAGTTTACGAGCCACGTCATCACCATGGAGTTTTCAGCATCCCAAGTCGTATGCAACGGATCTTTGATGGAGGGCTCCTTTGCATCACCGGTTAGATATCCCATCCATCCTCGTCCACGGATATACATTTGCACCGATTGAGACCAACGCAAGAAATTGGTTCCATTCAGACGAACAGAGGTGATTTGGATGGAGTGGGATTCAGAAGGGAGATGCTTTGGTTCGGTAAGTTGGCTGGACCTTGGGATGGATTCCGAAGTAACGTCGGACATGGTGAAGGCAAGGGGAAATATCGTCAGAAATTAAGAATCGTCGGGTTGGCCTTCAACGAGTAAATCTCGCGAAACCAAGTTGCTGGATGCTGAGTTGACTCACTGAGAATCACTGAGTTGACTCACTGAGAATCGTCTGAGTTGACTCACTTAGTTGACTCACTGAGAATCACTGAGTTGACTCGGTTTCGTCGATTTCAAGCAAAATCCGGCAGCGGTGGCGGTGGCTAGGGCCGTCAGTGTTCGTCGGTGGCTACAATCGAGTTGTAATCGCAAGATCTGTTTCGTACAGATCTCGTGAGGGTTCGTTCGTCGGCTGCTAGGGCTCCGGCGAGGCTGTCGGCGGCGAATAGAGGACTGACGAGGCTTCGTTGTCGGTTGTAGAAGGCCGGAGAGTGTTCGTCGGCGGCTGTAGAGGACCGGCGAGGCTTCGTCAGTTGTAATGAGAGCTCGTCGTCGGCTGTAGGGGAGCTTTCTTTCGTCGCCTGGCTGTAAGAGACGCTGACGAACCTTCGTCAGCTGTTGTTGGATGCCGGCGAACGTCGTCAATGACTACAATGGCTGGCGGCGAACTTCGAAAGCTTGTAAAGGGCCGACGGCGGCTGCAGAGGCTAGGGTTTTTTGGGTTTTAGCTCTAATACCAAATTGAAATGAATTAATCAATTGTATATTTTCTTAATCATACAATATGAGACTACATATAGGAAAACTTAAGAACTAAAAAAGGTAAATAACTAATTACAATTAACTATTTTCCTAATCTGTATATTTGACTTTCCATATATACAAATACTACCAATATTGAATATTCCAACAGAAGTTTAGGATCTTCTCAAGCTTCGCTACACCAAGGTAGACTTATCACACTGGTATCAACTCCTTTCCACTCTCCACAGCATGCGCCAAGACCCTGGACAGTCCATCAACAATTTCCTATCTCAGATGACTTCTTTGTGGGATTGGTTGGTTATCTCTAAGCCAATCTGGGAATACACAAAGGACATCATTTTTCATACAAGCTAGCAAAATGAGACGCACATTATGCAATATTTGATGGCTTTGAGATCAGAATTTGAGCCTGTACGATCCTCAATCTTACACCGGGACAAAATATCTTCCCTTGACGATGTTGTTTCTGATATACTAAGAAAGGAAACACGCCTTGCGACATTACACAGATCAAATACAGATGTTACTCTTGCCATATCAGCTAGCAAGCCAACCTTATCCCAAAAATCCTTAGGTTGCAGATATTATCATTCACAAGGACACAAATTGCTCAAATGTCCTTCTCGCCTTTGTAAGGTATGCAAAGAATCAGACCACTATCTTGCAGACTGCCCTAAATTTCCAGCATCATCATCTGGAAACCAATCAATTAGGAATCAGTCTCGCTCTCGAGGCTCTCACAACCAGTCTTAACCCAAGTCAAAGAACGTTGTCGCTGCAGCCATTAATGTTGCCCCGACTTCACCAAACCCTTCACCTGATTTGAGTGGCTTTTGCACCATGCTTACCCAGGCTCTATCTAAAACTCGTAACAATATAGCCACCATGTCAGCTACACTAAGTACATCTCGATGGTACTTTGATTCTGCATGTTGTAATCCACATGACATCTGATGCCTCTATCTTTTCCTCTAAAACTCATGATGAGCATGCACCTATTATTCACACTACCAATGGATCGAATATATTAGTTAGTCGTACTAGATATATTGACAGTTCTCATTTCTCTTTTCCTGATACATATTTGGTCTCTAATCTTGTTCTTAATTTTATATCTGTTGGACAACTATGTGATCTTGATTTTGATTTGTATTTTTCTTTTGCTAGTTGTCATGTACAAGATCCTCAGACAGGAAAACTCCTTGGGACCGGCCGTAAATTCGGGCGCCTCTTTGAGCTCACTCACCTCCAAGTCTCATCTTCATCATTACTAAATCAATCAGCTGCCTCCATCCCTGCACTCTTACCCGTGGAATTGTGGCACTCTCGATTTGGTCATACTTCATGCAACCGCCTCCAATCTCTTAATTCTAGTGGCACTTAGGTTCAATTCAACATAAATCTTTTCATTGTATTCGTTGTCGACTTGCAAAACAATCAGATTAACCTTTTAATGAGAGTCAGTCTGTTTCTCTTACACCATTTGATTTAGTGCATTTTGATATTTGGGGACCGTTTCCTCATGCAACAATGGGTGATTCTCGTTATTTTATTATATTTGTGAATGACTACTCTCCATATATATGGTTGTTTCTTCTAAAAAATAGATCTGAATTATTCCAAATATATTTTGAGTCTTCTTGTATGGTTCAAACTCAATTTTCTCGAAATATCAAAGTTTTTCGCTCAAATAATGCAATGGAATACAAGAATCGTGTTTTTCTCAACCTGCTTCACAAAAATGACACGCTCCCCCATCGCTCGCGTCTTGAAACCTCCCAACAAAATGGACGAGTCGAACACAAACATAGACACATTTTTAACACAATTCGTGTCGTCCTCATTTCTTCATTTTGTCTTGAGCGTTTTTGGGTTGAGACCGCCTTAACCGCAATATACACAATAAACCATATCCCTTCCACTACAATCCAACATTAGTTTCCATTTGAGCATCTTGTCGGTAACCCTCCCACTTACTCTGAACTCAAAATCTTTAGTAGCGCTTGTTTTGTTCTTCTCAAACCACATGTATACAACAAACTGGAACCAAGGGTTCACTTGTGTTGTTTTCTCTAATATAGCATTGAACATAAAGAGTATCGATGCTGGGATCACATCTCTAAACTTTTCGTGTCTCTCGGCATGTCATTTTTTTGGAATATGAAATATTTACTTCCTTACGGTCATTTGATATGTCAACCATCACTAACTTCAGATTATTTACTGATACATCTATTGAGTTGTTTCCTAATACAATTTCAAGTACTGTTGAGTCCATCCCAGAACCACCAACTGATCTCACCCCTCCAGCTCCAAAACTACCAGTTGATCTCACCTCTCCAACTCTAGAACCACCTGCTGGTCTCACTCTTCCGGCTTAATTGGTTGTGCCCGAGGCTCTTCCTATGTCTAATGACTTTGCACCGACTCCCTCTAAGAGCCACCCTCCATATCACTCCCGCTGCTCTACCAAGGTAACTCATCATCTCCTTTATCTCACTGATTATCATTGCTTTTCTACTATACTTAATTTGCATGACCCTCAATCCTATAAGGAGGCTAGTACTGATCATTTTTGACAGAAAGTAATGGACAAAGAACTTCAGGCACTAACCAAAACTCACACCTGGGATCTTATTGACTTTTTCCCTGGGAAAACTCCTAGTGCATGCAAGTGGGTGTTTAAGATCAAAACACTTTCTTATGCTTCTGTTGAGCACTATAAAGCCTGACTTGTTGTCAAGGGATTTGCTCAAGAATATGACATTAACTATAAAGAGACATTTTCTCTAGTGGTAAAGCTCACATCTGTCCGAACTCTTCTTATCGTCTCAACCATTCAAAAATGGACTCTTATTCAGATGAATATCAAAAATGCATTTCTCAATGACAATCTTCTTGAGGAAGTTTACATGCATACCCTTCCTGACCTAGTTACTCCTTAACATAAAATTTGTAACCTTTGGCGTGCCTTATATGGTTTGAAACAAGCTCCACGCACCTGGTTCGCAAAATTCAACACTACCATTCATCAGTTTGGGTTCACATCCAGTGCTCATGATTCGGTCTTATTTCTTTGCCGCACTGACAATGGTATTATCCTTCTTTTATTGTATGTGAATGATATGATTGTTACTGGAATGATTTTGATAGACCATTGAGTTGGATAGCATAGAAGCTTATATTCTCTTTTGGTTGTTGAGTTGTTTGAGTTAGTTAGAGTCTAGTTAAGTTGTTGAGTTTGTTTTGAGTTGTTGAGCTTGTTGTTGAGAGTGTTTAAGTTTCTAGTATAAATAACCAAGCGAGGTAGGGAGTGAATGATCTGAAAATTTTGGGAATTGAATGGGAGAGACTAGGCTCTCGAAATCCTAGAACCTATCTACTGTTTTTTCTGTATTTCCATTATATATTTTGATTAATTCCAGTTCAGTTCATCTGTGTTTGAGTATTACTCTATCAATTGGTATCAAGAGTAGTGACTATTCTGGGGAAAATGGCACAAAAGAAGGTTAAGGCATTGGAGGAGAGAATGGACTTTGTCTCTAAAGAACTCGACTCTATGCGTACAGAAGTTCAGAAAATCGGAGAGTTGGAAAAGACAGTAGGGAGCTTAAAGAAATCAATAGCTATTATGGTGGAGAAGTTAGATTTCATGCTACGAAGGGAGGATTCATGTTCTTCATCACGTATGGAGGAAAAGCATAAACAACCTCAGATGATGGAGTCACAGGATATGGGAGGTGAAATTACGACTGAGATGATTGGGAATAGATCATTTCGGAGATTGGAGTTGCCTATTTTCAATGGAATTGATCCTGATAGATGAATTTTTCGAGTAGAAAGGTATTTCATGATGAACAAAATGAGCGATGGAGAGAAGTTAGAAGCGATGGCTCTGAGCATGGAAGGGAAAGCCCTTGCATGGTATCAATATGTAGAAGACAAGCTTAGATTTCGTACCTGGACTGATTTCAAGCTATCTTTTCTGCATCGTTTTCGATCGAGCATGGAAGGATCTCTTTGTGAGAAATTTTTGGGCATCCATCAAGACACCTCTATTGAAGACCATCAGGAACTTTTTGAGACATTGGCAGCACCATTGAAGGAGTTATCGGAGGAAATATTGGTGAGTACTTACCTCAATGGCCTTAAACCAGCGATTAGGGCCGAGGTTCGGCTACTCAAACCCAAAAATCTGATGGAGACGATGGAAGCAGCCCATTTAGTTGAAGATAAGAACATAGTAATGCAAGCAGGGCAGGTCAGATCCGGGTCAAACAGGTCGTGGATCAAGACAGCAGGTTCCGGGTCGGGTTCGACCTTTTTGAACCCTCAGGCTTCGACAAATTTTGCGACGACAACATCACGATCTACGAACGATTTCGTACCACGGTCAACGGCGATCGCCATTCACAAGTCGACGACAGCGTCGAACGAATTCGCTTCACCATCGACAACGACCACTTTGTGCACAGAACTCGAACAGAAGACAAATAGGTCAGGGGAGCTTTCGGTGACACAAAAACAGAACGACGATCGTGTTTACACCGACACTGAATTTTTTAATCGCTGCAAGAAGGGTTTGTGCCTCAGATGTGATGAGAAATACTCTCCTGGTCACATGTGTAAGAATCAACATCTTAATTTACTACTATTAGATGATTCTTGTTTGATTGAAGAAATGGGAGGTGAAGAAATACAACAGGAATGTGGGTCACTAACAGTGTTACATGGGGCTGACACTCAACTTAAAACTAAGGACCAAGTCTTGAAAGAATTCAAAGGTCCTTTGGATACTTCTCTGAAACGAATGGTGGATCATATGGATAAGAAGAGATACAAAATCGAGTACGCAAAAGGAGATTGGGGTTGAACACTCAATTAACAAATAATCACCTTGAGGACAAGGTGAGAGTTTAAGGGGGCGGTATTGATAAACCATTGAGTTGGATAGCATAGAACCTTATATTCTCTTTTGGTTGTTGAGTTGTTTGAGTTAGTTAGAGTCTAGTTAAGTTGTTGAGTTTGTTTTGAGTTGTTGAGCTTATTGTTGAGAGTGTTTAAGTTTCTAGTATAAATAACCAAGGGAGGTAGGGAGTGAAGGATCTGAAAATTTTGGGAATTGAATGGAAGAGACTAGGCTCTCGAAATCCTAGAGGGAGAGACTAGGCTCTCGAAATCCTATTTCCATTCTATATTTTGATTAATTTCAGTTCAGTTCATCTGTGTTTGAGTATCATTCTATCAGATTTACGTGGTATCTCTGGACTCAAAAAGTTTCTCAATGGACAATTCAATATGAAAGATCTTGGTGTGCTCACTTATTTTTTTGGCCTCGAAGTCTCATCCGGTTCAGATGGATATTTTCTCTCTCAGGCTAAATATGCCTCGAATCTTCTTTCCAAGACTGGCATGCATCACTGACTTCACCACTGCCACTACTCCTCTAGAGCCAAATATCAAACTCACTCCATTAGATGGTTCATCTCTTTCAAATGTCACTTTATATCGCCAACTGGTTAGAAGTTTAGTATACCTCACTGTCACTCGCCCAGACATCGCCTATGTCGTCCATCAAGTCAATCAATTCTAATCCGCTCCTCGGACCACTCATTACTCGGCTATTATTCGCATTCTTCAGTATGTCAAGGGTACCTTACTTCACGGACTTTCATTTCTCAGCCCAATCCGCTCCTACCTTACAGGCTTATTCGGATGTTGATTGGGCTAGAGATCCCACCAACAGACGCTCAATCACTAGTTATTATTTGTTCTTGGGCAATTTTCTCATTTCTTAGCGCAGTAAGAAACAAACTGTGGCTATTCGCTCTAGCATTAAAGTTGAATATCGTGTCATCGTTGATACAACACAAGAACTACTTTGACTTCGGTGGCTCCTCGCTGACATAGGAATCTCTTCTCCTATTGGCATTGTTCTATATTGTGACAATAAGAGTACTGTTCAAATCGCCCACAACAAGGTCTTCCATGGGCGTACAAAAACACACCGAGACTGATTGTCAATTCATCTGTCATCACATTCTCCATAATATTGTTTGTCTACAATCCATTAGTTCAACCGATCAGACAACAAATATTTTCACCAAAGCTCATCCACCCGGACGCTTTTCCACTCTAGTTTCCAAACTCAAGTTCACGTCTCATACCGCCTTGAGTTTGAGGAGGGATTTTAATATACAAAACACATTGAGACTGATTGCCACTTCATCTGTCACCACATTCTCCATAATATTATTCGTCTACAATCTATTAGTTCAACCGATCAAACAACAGATATTTTCACCAAGACTCATTTACCCGGACGCTTTTCCACTCTAGTTTCCAAACTCAAGTTCACGTCTCATTTACCGCCTTGAGTTTGAGGGGAGATTTTAATATATGTATATGGGTTTGGCTCATTTGGTTAAAACCCTAACCCTAGGGTTTCCCTAATCTCCCATAAATATTTCCATTGTAAATCTCCGTTATTGTACTTTTCCTAAATATCAATATATCTTTCATGTTCTCCCAACTTTCCCTCTCTCAATTATCTTAACAGTTTGAATGTTTGTCTTTTCTCTTCTGTTTATTTGATTGCATCACGTGCAAGGCAGGGTTGCACATGAGGATAGATATTAGAATCCCACATCCAATCTGTGAGACTTCCTAAAGTAGTATATATATGAAAAGAGTTACTCCACTTGATACCATCTGGTTTTAAGTTGGAACCTTCTAATACATTTGACTGTAGGTTTTTTCCATAGAGAAGCTAATGAATGAATGATAGAACAAGATAAACAGGTTATGGCCATACCTCGCTTGCACAGCAAATAACCTTCTGTGATTTAGATGCTTTGCTTTTCCCTGGGAAATGGGGGTCATGAATAACACACTGGAGCTTACACTTTGGTCTGCTCGCATTAAGGAAGAACCTAGTGGCATCAAATACACGAGGATGGAGTTTGAAATAATGTAAAACGCGAGCCAAAAAGCAATAGAACTTAAGAAGAACCATGAGAACATAAGGTCAAAATATTAACAAAAGGGAGCAAAACATTGGAACATAAACTGGAAACAGAAAACTCCTCTTCAAAAGATAGACTTGTGCTGTCTGTAAGTAATTTCAATTTGCCATTGACGATCACATAACTTCACAATCCAACGTATCATATTAGCTACACATTAAGACTTGATTACCGTTGGGAAAAGGCTTATTTAACTTGAGTTGCGATGAAGGGCTCAATAAACTTAAGACTGAATGTTCCATGTTGAACGCAAACAGCCTAAACATGAAAGACCCAATGTTCTTTCAACAGAACTGCAACTTATTTAAGTATATCAGTTTTAATTTCCATTTTAACATGACCCAATCAAAACTCCAAGGCAACTATCTGCAGTTTGAGTAGACTACAGGCGTATCAGTTGGCATCAAGTAAAACTAAATTTGTACTTGAAACTTAAAAGTAGACTGGTTTGGAAAAACACCCTTCTCTACAACCATATGACTTTAGTTGGAGTAGCTCCTTTCATATATAGACTGGTTTGACAAAGCTTCACAAAGGCAATGTGGGATTCAACATTCACTTTCACGTGCAATCCCGTCTTGCTCATGTTGTGATCGATAGAGATCAAAAGAGAGAGAGTGAAAGAAACTTTCCAAACCCGACTCTAATATCATGTTAGGAAGTTCCAACCTAAAACCATATGGCAATAAGTGAAGTAGCTCCTTGCATATATTAGCCTGCTTTGGGAAGCCTCGCAAAGGTGGTGTGGGATTCAACAGTCAAAATATTTGAAGAAGCTCCAAATATTTTCCAATTCAACAAATACACAACAAAATTTAACTTGTTCATTCATCACTCTATCCAATATAGAATTTTGGATCTCAATTTTCTTGAATCGAATGTGTTGACCCTAGATGTTTTGATGGACAATTTAACGTTGATGTTTTATGGCACTAATATGTTTACTAAGTGATTTCAGAATTGAGTTCCGTTTGAGCAAATGAGAAGAAGGTTGAATTTCAAATATATTACTTGATGACAATTTTCAAAGATAATATTTCACAAAGGACTCAAGATGGTTGCAAGTAAAGAAGTTGAAGATTTTATGGAGCAAAAAAGATTTTTGTTGTATGTCTAGGTAAAACAACTCATACTTTTATTTTCTTAATGCAACCCGATCAGAATCACGCACGACACTTAAAATTAATTATACTATGTGTGTCATGGTCAGAAGTGATAACTTCAAGATTTAAATATTTTTCATAAAATATTGATCAAGAAAATGTTTTAAAATATGAAAAAGAGGAAAAGATCAGGGTCAGACGGTTGACCGACCAAATGGGCGGTCGAATAGAGAAAGCAGTACATGGAAGGAGAAGCTTCTAGTCCGGATGGTTGACTGACGAGAGTACCGATCGATCGACAAGATCAGTAGGCTTTAGGATCGAGTTTTTGGCCTGGTCGACCGCCAATAAGGCTGGTCGACTGGTCCAAGGTGCCAACGGTCAAAAACTGAGCCGTTGCAAGGCAGCCGGTTGACTGACTGAGTTACCAATTGACCGAGGGGTCAGAAATCAGCATGTCTGACTGATTTGTTTTTCGAGATCTTCAACCCAAATCCTATGGTTTTAAACGTTATAAAAACTTATTTTAAGGGGATTTGAGTATATTTCGTACATCTATCATGTATTTTGAAAATCCTATTAATTGGTCTTTATATTAATTGTTCTATGAGTTTAACCGATAAAACTACTTTCTATATTTAAAGATTTTGAATCAAAGAAGATTTGGAGATTAAATTAAGCTTTTCAAAGAGTATTTTCTTTAGTCAAATATATCTGATTTGAAATAGTATTTTATATGGGGTCTATATGGGACATTAATGATTTTATGTTTTGAAAAATAACCGTTATAGACATAGTTTAAATTCTATAAATATAGACCTGCGATTTTAATATAACAACAATCAAGAGCAAGAGTTTAAATCAAGCATATTCATAAAGAGAGTATCATTTTGCGGAGAATATTTTTGAGAGAAAAAAAATTGCTTTGAAGAAATCGTTTTTTTTGCTATACCGGATTTGAGTCTTTCGTACGATCTTCTAAAAGAAATCCCGGTGGCATTGTTCTTATTTACTTGCTCAAAATTAACTGTGTTTTAATTTAGTTATATTCTTTAATTGAGCTTGTAGTATTTTTGTGTGAAAAATTGTTTTCTATTTAAAATATCTTGAAAATCTTGTGAAACGGTTTTGGCCTGTGAAATCTGATTTACATTATCTTTGTGTTTAAATTGAGTAAAATCATATTCATACTGAGTAAAATCATATTCATACTCTCATGTAGTTCCATCACATAGTTAATCAGGCCATTAATCGAGCATATATTGTATTAAGGTACTTAAAGCTCCTGTGGGAAGAAACTTGATATTTTTTGTATTTGTGAATGTGAGATGATTACACACATTGAGTCAGTATCTAATCAAGGTTTAGGTTTGATTCTTAGCCTGCAAAAGGATTAAGTTTGATTCTATCTGTAATAGAACTAGGTTAGTTTTTAACTTGGTAAAAAAAATAGAGAGATTTGATTCTTAGCCTACAAAAGAATTAAGTTTTTCCAGAGCCTGGTAAAAGAAAAATCGTAAAAGTTTCATTATGAGCCTCGGAAAAGAATTAGGTTAGTTCTCAGTCTGAGAAAAGGATTACAAGGGTTTGATTCCTACCTGGGAATGAAATCATGATTAGTGGATTGCGAAATCCCTGCGGGAACTCAACGGACTAGACATAGGCAAAAGTAGCTTGCCAAAACGGGGATAAATATATGTCTTCAATTACTCTATTTTAGTTGTCCATTTAGATAAACACGTTTCCACTATAAACTCAAGATAATAATTGAATAGAGAAATTTGGCGATTTTGTTTGGAAATTTATTTGTTTAAATTTTTGTAACTATTCAATTCACTCCCCTCTTGGGTAGATTTATTGGCCAACAAAATGATTCAAATGTTTCACCATATTTTGGAGCTATGGATTGGGACAATTTTGGTTGTTTGAAAAAAATCCTGAGTACATCTGTGCTCATATTAGGATTACGGATTCTCGTAATTTAGATACTTTTTGTTAATAGGCAAGCATATCATTTTTGTTTTTGGAGAGGGTGATCGTGCTAAGTTTTTCATTCACCCATGGGGTTTTTCTAGTTTTTACAACCAGTGCACTCCCTAGCCCTATCAACCTCAAGATGAATATCTTCCTAAATTCAATCCTCTACCGACATGAATCAAATGTGTGAGTAGGAAAACTCCCTCCTTTAACGACCCAATTTCTGCGTCCAATTTGACTACTACAGCTAGGATAATCCTTCTCATTAGCACCTATTCATCATTTCGCGTTCTAGTAGTCGCACCCACATCACTCCATTTTAAGTTTTCTTTATTTGCCTTCTCAACGGAACTAAGATTTCACTTCCCAAAAAATAATGAAACGTTTCATGATTCACACTTGCTCGAGGAAATCTCATTGCCTTCCCTATGGTTGCGCCCTCAAGGATCTATTTCATCACTAAATAGACCTCTTGAACAAAACCGAGATTGAAAATCCAGTTGAGTTATTTTCTCTCACACCACAATGTGACTAGCGGGCTATATTTTATCTCCCGAAAATATTTGGGTTCAAAAGGACAATAGAGCGATATCCTCTCAAAAAAGCGGCTGCATTGTCATCTTCATGATTGCACCAAGGCTTTGCAAAATTGAAGAACAGATGAATGTTATATCAGCCCAGACAGCATCCCTGGTGGGCTAATCGCACAGTATTTTGTGCGATTTCGTACCACTAAAATTAGTTTTGTCAATCGTTCGATTACATTAAATCATTATAAATTGAGTTATTTTATTTGTTTTTGTAGGTTTTTGAATTTGGAACAAAATGACGTTAATTTGAAGCAAACCAGATTAAAAACAAACAAACCACGGCGAACTAAACGAAAACCGCCAACAAGGGCTCAAAGTAGGCACGTTAATAGTACTTTTTACATGGATAGTGCCATACGTATGAATAGTACGTGGCTCCACTGTCAATGAACAGTACCCGCATGCGTGAACAGTACCCGCATGTTCCATGCACTTGCACCCCACTTGTTCTTCCACTTGACATTTTGCACCCCTAGGGTGAAAGTCTGAACTTTGAGCTAAACAACCATACCTTTTGATTAGGGTGAAAGGACTTCCTATTAATGATATTATTATGAAAAATTCTCTCACTCTCTCCTTCTAAATTTTCGAATTTCCAAAGGCATCGTTTCGTAACTCGTCCAACTCGGAGAGTTGAAGCTTGCGTTCATTCCCTACCCGTTTCATCTCGAAATTCAATGCTCTCGTAGCCTAATAAACATGATACTCTAGCTCAACAGGTAAATGACACACCTTTCCATATATCAATCGGTAAGATGAAATACCGATAGGAGTTTTGTCGGCGGTACGGTACGCCCATAATGCATCAATCAAACGTTCTGACCAATCCTTCCAGTCAGGACATACCGTTTTTTCTAAAATCTGCTTCACTTCTCGATTAGACACCTCCGCTTAACCATTAGTTTGAAGATGATAAGGTGTGGCCACCTTGTGAGTCACAGAGTACTTCCGTGCCAATGCCTCAAATAGTCTATTGCAAAAATGCGATCCCTCATCCCTAATGATCGCCCGAGGTGTCCCAAACCTACTAAAAATATGTTCCCTCAAAAAGCGAAGCACCACCTTATGGTCATTAGTCCTAGTAGCTATGGCCTCAATCCACTTTAACACATAGTCTATTGTTAACAAGATACATTCGTGACCAAAGGATGTTGGGAACGGTCCCATGAAATCAATGCCCCAAACATCAAAAATCTCAACTACCAGAATAGATTGGAAGGGCATCATATCTCGGTGGAATATTAATCCCATGCGTTGACACCGGTCACATAACTATCAGAATCGGTGCGCATCTTTAAACAAGGACGGCCAATAAAATCCACATTGAAGCACTTTTATTGTCGTCCTTTTTCCCCCAAAATATCCCCCGCATGCCTGAGAGTGACAAAAATCTAGAATACTACCAATTCACTCTCAGGTACACATCTCCTTATTACCTAATCCGCACAATGTTTAAATAGGTGAAGATCATCCCAGTAAAAATGTTTGACCTGTGAGAAGAACCGGTCTTTATCCTGCTTTGTCCACTAGGAAGGAATTTCACCTATAGCAAGGTAGTTTGCAATGTTCGTAAACCAAGGTGAGGACATTTGGGTCACAGAGAAAAACTACTCATCAGGGAATGAATCTCTAATAGCTTATTGTCCGTTATTCTCATTGATAAAACCTCGAGATAAGTGGTCAACCACGACATTCTCTACTCCTTTCTTGTCTCTACTCTCAATATCAAATTCCTGGAGTAAGAAAATCCACCTAATCAATCGAGCTTTTCTCTCTTTTTTCAACAATAGGTACCTTAACGTTGTATGATCAGAGAATATGACAATTTTTGACCCTACGATATAAGATCGAAATTTATCTAATGCAAAAACAACAGGCAACACTACTTTTTCAGTGGTAGTGTAGTTCACTTGTGCGTCCACAAGTGTTTTGCTTGCATAATATACTATATGTGGTACCTTGTCCACTCTCTGCCCTAAAACAGCACTGATCGCATAGTCGGAGGCGTCACACGTAATCTCAAAGGGTTGAGAGTAATTCGAGGGTTGAATGATAGGGGAGGAGATCAATTTTGCCTTAAGTGTCTCAAATGTGTTTCAACAGGACTAGCTAAAAACGGAAGGCACATCTAGAGCAAGCAAATTGCAGAGGGGACGTGCAATCTTGCTAAACTCCTTGATGAAGCGTCGGTAGAATCTTGCATGAACCAAGAAGAATCGAATTTGCTTCACCGTTGTGGGCGGTGGCAAATTTGTGATTATGTCAACCTTAGCTTGATCCACCTCGATTCCCTTTTTGGAGATAACGTGCCCCAAAACAGTACCTTCCTGAACCATGAAGTGGCTTTTCTCTGAGCTCAACACTAAGTTTGTTTCCTTACACCTTGCTAGAACCTTCTCAAGGTTGTTAAGACATCCTTTGAATGAGGTCTCAAAAAACGAGAAGTTGTCCATAAAGACTTCTAGGAAGTTATCAATCATGTCAGAGAAGATTGCAATCATGCACCTTTGAAAAGTCATTGGCGCATTACACAACCCAAAGGGTATCATTCTTTATGCAAAGGTGCCGAATGGGCATGTGAATATAGTCTTTTCTTGATCTTCTGGAGACATCGAGGCTTGGTTATATCCCAAGTATCTATCAAGGAAACAATAATAAGGAAATCCCGTTACCTTTTCTATTATATGATCAATGTATGGTGGCGGGAAATGATCCTTTCGTGTCATGTTGTTGAGCCTTCGATAGTCAATACAAACTCACCTCCCGGTTGTTTATACAATATCCAAATTTAAATAAGAAAAATACTTAAACTAAAAAATACATTATCACAATCTTAACCTGATTGAATGAAGTTAACCGCTCATCATCGTGTAGAATGGTGTTTTCTTGGATAAAATCCTAAAAACACGATTCACGCTTAGTAACCCCAAGAATTTCAAGCTTGTTTCCCTCAAAATAAAAGAAGAAAAAAGAAGTAAATAACTAAACTATGTAAAATTGTACTAGAATTTGATAGGAAAATGGAATGAATTTGTCCTCCAACATCAATTGTATTTATAGACTTCCAAAATCAAGTTTGGGGTGCAAATTGGCCAATATCCAACCAATATTTATATTTACTTTTGCTCGAGAACTAGCAAAATTTAGGTTTAGAGGTATGATCGCACTGCATTTTGTGCGATTTCGTACAACTAAACTTAGTCTTGCTAATCGTTCGATTAGATTAAATTATTATAAGTTGAGTTATTTTACTTGTTTTTGTAGGTTTTTGAATTTGGAAGAAAACGGCGTTAATTTGGAACAAATCGGATAAAAAACAAACAAACCACGGCGAACCGAACGAAAACTGTCAAAGACGACTCAAAGCAAGCACATGAATAGTACTTTTACGCGAATAGAACCGTACGTATGAATAGTACGTGATTCCACCGTCGACAAAAAGTACTTGCATGCATGAATAGTACCATATGCCGCATGCATGAATAGTACCCACTTGTTCCATGCACTTGCACCCCACTTGTTCTTCCACTTAACATTTTGCACCCCTAGCCTCCAAAATTGACCCCATTTGCACCCAAGTTGGTTGGATATTGGTCCATTTGCACCCCAAACTTGATTTTCGAAGTCTATAAATACCAATTTCTAGACAATTTCCACATCAATTGTACATAATTTAGTTATTTTCTTCTTTGTTCTTCTTTTATTTTCATTTTTATTTTGAGGGAAGTAAGTTTGAAATTCTTAGGAGTACAAAATGTAAATGTGTTTTAGAGACTTGTATCCAAAAAAACACCATTTTACACAACGATGAGCAGTTAACTTCCTTCAACCAGATTAGAATTGTGGTAATGTACTCTTGAGTTTATGTATTATTGTATTTTTCTTATTTAAATTCGGATATTGTATAGACAATTATGTGACAAGAATAAAGCTCTTAATTTTGATTTAATCGTGGTTGGATTTATTGTCAAAATGTTCTTGTAGAGCTTTTAGCTTGAATCCCATTACTATGTGAACATTAGATCTTGCACCTGTGGTCTTGATCTAATTGTCACATAATCGTATTCTTGAAAATTGATTATTGGTCTGGATGGTTTATGCCTAGATTTTAATTCACCTTAGATTAGTGTAGTGTAGGAATCAAATACCGAAGATAAATCATGCCGAAGAATAACAATCCAATCTTTCTGAGTAGTTTCGGCTTGTAGTTGGAAACACTCATTTATACAAATCCGATTTAAACCACAAATACGAGAAAAACATATTTCTCAAAATACTAAACCCACAATTCCTAACCCGGTCCTTTATTTAATTTTTTTAGATTTAATATTTTCTTTTCTTATTTTAAAAACCAAAAATCAAACTCAACTCGTTTTCAACAAGGAAAGAAAAATAATCAAAAATTGATAATTACAAGACCAATTCATGTGGTTCGACAGCCTTCTTAAACACCATACTATATCAGTATCACGGTATCACTTAAGGGTATTATTTTTTAGCGATCATGGGCTTCAAGCAATTTCTAACCATGTTCACGACAGATTCCATAGCCACCATTGTTGTCATGATTCCAAGTTTAACTCGATCACGAAAAAGTGTTGTTGACGTTGTAGATTAATATTTTCATGATTTTTGAGACATGAGGTAACGATCCACTTTCCTAGAGACATGGTTCTCTTGAAGAGAAAAAATAAAGAGTGTGGAATAGAAAACAAAGGTATCATAATTTTAAAAATTACATAAATAAATAATCTAAATATCATTTACGCCATCCATGGCGTAGCTGCAATTTGGTCGACCCAGCAACAAATATTGTTAGGCCGTGAACTAAGCTAACTAGAGCTTCATCCCCGTTAATAAAGGTGCCTAACTCATCTCACAAATCACATATAACACCCATGACATGTATAACATACTTATCACATAATGAATAAATTGTATAAAAATCTATTATGCTACGAGTATAATTAATCGAGTGCAATAATATCAACAATCCAATGAAAAGTTAAATGCCTGTATCCAAGGGTATAAAGAATCTCCATCAAAATTATGAAGCTCACACTCGAAAATAGGCATCGCCAAATTGTTGTCAGTAACTCGTACTCTCTTTTCCTTTCTTTCTAACGTTCAGTTTTCAAACAAGAGACCTCTTATGAAATATATGTTCATAAGACTTGCACAATATTTTCTTATTCAATAACATGACTGTAAAAACATGCAATCATATGGGAACAATAGTGGCACTAGACACTTGGCACACATGCACTTGCACACTTACACTTGGCACTCATGCACCTAACCAATTGACACACGTGTACCTAATAGGCAGAAGAGGCAACGTATGACATCACTTCTGTACGGAGTAGTTTTTACAGACGAGGCAAACTACGACCTTTGGTTATGAGACCCTATACAAAGAATAATTGTCAAAGGATCGAGTGTGATAGATATAACCATGTGACTCATGTTGTAATTTTGGAATACGTTCAGTAATGTCACTTCTATTATGAGTAGGGATTCAAGGCAAGGGCAAGCTTGAGTTCCGAAACCGTACACCAAGAACAATTGTCAGGGGATCTAGTATGTCGAGTGTGACAGATATAACCACGTGATTCTAGTCAGATAGGCTTAGTATTTAATCTCTTATTAATTGAGATTTTTGGAATAAAAAAAAATGATCTTGAGGTTGTATACATTTATATGCTTTGCATTGCATATAGTTGCTAATTAAGAGATTTGATTGTTGTCGAAAAATTTCAAGGATGAATTTTTTTTTAAGGGGGGTAGATCATAACATCCCAAATTTTGTTACCAGAAGTTAATAGCTTAATTTGATTTTACTAAAGGTCAATAGTAACTTAAATATTATTCAATCTTTTCGTTCTTTATCTTAACTATGTTAGAAAGCTTGGAAGCGATTTGTAGTGAATGAAGGAATGCAGTCGTAAGCTCATTGGTATAACCGTATAAGAACAACTCCACTTCTAGTTAGCAACCCTATTCGCTTAACTATGAACTAATTGACTCTGGTGTTCCCATTTCTTCACGTATTTTATTATCAAACAAACCGTTGCCATACATCTAGCTACAAAGAAAGACAAATGACATGTAGGCTTTACATCTGGCCTTATGTCATTTCACTTCACTGCGAGTACAACCGTAGTCCGATTCTCTTTATCTATCTCCAAATTCTCTCTTTCATTCACCCCTTACCTATCTTTCGAGCAATGTCCTTTACACCATACCCAGCCCAAAAGACGCACCAGACCCATCACTTAAAAGAGTTATTCAAAGAGCTTTCTCTCGTTCCTACTTCTTATACCGTCAGTCTACTCAATAGATAACAATAGAAAGGAATCCCTATTTGAGAAAGTGAAGCTTGGCTTGCTTAAATATTTTGATTCACTTGACTAATTTTAAATATTGTGGTAACTTTTGCAATTGGACTAAAACTTATGGGGCCAAAGTCTCACTAGTTGTATACTTGTGTGTGTCCCAAGTAGTTAGGTGCATGTGTGCAAGTGCAACTATACATGTGTCTAGTGCTAGTATTGTTGCCACAAAATTGCATGTTTTATATGATAAGGTAATTGCATACGAAAATATGGTGTGTAGTTGCGAGTCTTGTGAAATTATATTTCATATAAGGTCTCTTAACAAAAAATCGAGTGTTAGAAAGAAAGGAAAAGATAGAACGACCTACTGGCAACAATTTGGTGATGCCTATTTCTGATTACATACTTAATTTTTGATTGGATTATTAATATTATCATACTCTAGTAAGTGTAATTGTTAGCATGCGTGGATTTTTATGCGATTTATCCATTACTTGGCAAGCATGTTTATGAGATTAGTTGGATGATTATATAAACAGGAGTAAGCTTCTATTGAACTTAGCTCACAACCCAACAATATCTGTTGCATGGTCGACCAAATTGCAGATATTCCGTAGACAGCGGAAACGAGGTTTAAATTAGTTATATATGTAATTTTTTAAAATTAAGATATTGTTGTAAATAATTGGTTGTAAGTAGTAATAAAACCTTTATATTTCACGTTCATTATATTTTCAAGAAAACCATGTGACAACTCCAGAAAATCGGGTCATTACACTTCATCTATCATCTGCCAAGTTGACAACCACAAAACTAGAACCCCTTTTGTTGATGGCTAAAGGGAAGAAGTCTTTGGGTATTCGACAATCGTTTTGAATAGTTGGTTAGGCAATGAGCTAGAGAACAAACATATTTATATTAGTATCTTAAAAATTTTAATCTTGTGTTGATCACTTTGTTGTGTATTCAACTTAGACATTTTACAATGATCTTCATTCCATATGTGACTGTCTCATTTACTTAGATATTGATTATTATTGCATATCTTAAAATGCATAAGGTGGTGAAATTGTGACTTGGTTCTTATCAATTAAATCTTGAAGCTCATATGGGATGGGAAATTGAAAGGTTACTTTTTTTATGTTGATCACTTCGTTGTGTATTCAACTTGTGAGACATTTTACTATGATCTTCATTCCATATTTGACTGCCTCATTTACTTAGATATTGATTATTATTGCATATCTTAAAATGCATAAGGTGGTGAAATTGTGACTTCGTTCTTATCAATTAAATCTAAAAGCTCATATGGGGTGAGATTCGTGAGAAATTGGAAGGTTACTTGTAAATTGTGATTAATCTTTTACGTAAATTATTTGAGTGCCTTCAAAGCTGTCTTTTGTGGTTTTGATCTCTTGTGATACATATACTGTGGTTGTTGATATTGGAAAAACTGAGAGTTCAATGGCATATAATTGGGAATATCGAAAAAACAGAGGAAACTATGCCATTTTTTCTCCAAAAATCATTGCATAAACTCAAGACAGAGTTTAATTGTTGACATCCATCCGTTATTGATGGATTATTGATTGATCAAGATCACTAAAAAAGGGAAATTGAAAGAGTTGAACACAGAGACAGAAGAATTACAGGCAAAGGATACTGCAAGATTTTGACAAAACAGTACTGACAATTAGTGAAAGCAAAAGCATTCTGTAAACCCAGAGGAAGAAAACCATACATGCAATCACAAAATCTGTTGAGATAGCTCCTAGCTATCTAAACACAGAATATTTCGACTACAGATTAAATACAACCAGCTATTTCATAGCTTAGTGTTGTCCATTGAATTTGAATTGGTGAAAGACGGAATGCCAACACTAGTACCGCTGCCATTTTTTGGTCATCCCTTCCATGCGCAAACATCATTATCTGAGTAATCAGCGCCTGGAAAAATCAAATCACTACACTTGAAGCCTAACGTCTCACTAATATGCCAATACCAACAGGCTGAACAGAGATGCTCAGTTAAGGAAAGAGAAGCATCTGAACTTCAAGAATAGATGCAGAAACTTCAGAATCTAACTTCGAGATGCAATAAACAGTACATTTTCACATCTATTTGGACTTCAACACCGAAACTGAATCCTAAAATCGACTATATCCTGATTATTTAATTTTAGCCACAGTAATCTACTTTTTTCAATTTGAATCGACTATATCCTTCTCAATTTGAATGATTTGTTTACACAAAATTCGAAGTCTCTCGATGAATCCTTATCGATAATCAGCAACTCACCAAACAGATCAAATCAGTACAACCACGGATAAATCAATGACGACGGAAGCACACATACACGCGAACGGAAAAACGGAAAGCATCATAAAAGCACAAATAGAAGAAGTAACGGAACTCAGATTAACACATAGAAATCACAATATGGAACTAAAACAAACGAATTACAAAATTACGTCAAAATTTCATGGCTAATCAAAATCGGATGATTTCTATGACAACAATGACGGCGATAAATGTGAATGGAGCAATCATAAATCGATTAAGCAGGTGGAGAAACATACCGGACAAGAACTGAGATTGAGAGTTTCCAAATGAGACAATCGGATTGGCGAGAGCAGCCATCTTGCGGAATTTTCAGAACAACGAAGCGCAGATGAACTCTTTTCGAGGCCTCTTCTCTTCGATATTATCGAACTGATCGTTCATTTATCGATGCATTTTAAGCCAACAGGATAATTACACTTTCTGACACTAAAGTTTTAGATAGTTTCGGTTTAGTCACTGAGATTTTTCATCTAGAATCTAGATACGGGACATTGACCTTTGTCACTCATTGCACCTCCGTCCAACCTCGACTCACATTTTAATGGTTCAAGTTTAAAAGATGAACGGCTAAGATTGAACTTATACAATCTCTTAATTATCTAATTTTAAACTTCTCTATACTACTCAATCCATTCAAAAACTTAAATGAAAAATACAATATTTGAGGAGAAAATTTTCGCTTAAAAATTTCACGCTTCCACTTATTTTTTTGATATATTTACAAGCATTCCCACACCCATACAGGGTATGAGACTAATCTCGTTTGGAGTTGTCCCTTTCAACAAGTGTTTTTTCACAAGCTCGAACCCTTAATATTGCAAAGGTCCTTCAACTACTTTAACTCAAACAAATCTTCCACTTGAGTCACATTATTTTGGTTCACACTTCCACTTCTAAAACGAATAAATTTAATTATACTTTATATCTTTCAAGTTTCATATATGTATTTTATTAACTAAATGTTTATTATTAACTATTTTTTTATACTTACAAATTTAAAAAACGATATAGTACCTTCAGTCACGGAAAATCCCTAGTCAATGAAAATGTTTTTATTAGTTTGCGTTTAGGTAAGATAATTCAAGAAGTGATTTCATTTTAAAAAGGAAGTTCACAAATTTGTTTTTTTAAATCACTTATTTGGGTACTACTAAAAGGGATTTGCAAAAGAGAAATTTATTTAATAGTCCTAAATTGATAGATCATGTAGAAAATAAACCAAATAAAGAGTTGTGTTAACCTTCCATCCCCAGAGTACAACCAAATTAGTTTTTAGTCATTTGACCATTAACTACATGAATTAATGGACTACTGTTAGCCCAGTGAACTACTCAAAAGGGGGTGAATTGGATAATTATAAAAAATTGAACAATTTAAATCTTAAACACTTAATTAATCAAATAATTAATTTTATCATAAATCAATTATTATCTTAATAGGCAACGGATAAGTGTTTAAAATAAGTGCATACACCAAACAAAATGTAAAAAAAAATAACAAAGCAGAATACCACGATATGTCATGGTTCAACAAGTTAGCCTTACTTAATCCAGTCCCCTAAACTCCACGAAGATTTGAACCCACTAAAAATCCAAATTTCTTTAAAGATAGGAACCAAACCCTCACAATGATTCTTTTCATAGGTTCATAATCAACCTTTACAATTCCCTTTTCACAAGCTAATGAAGAACCTTATCTTTTTGCAAGTTAAAGATTAACTTAATTCTATTATAAGAAGAATCACAACTTAATCCTTTTACCAGGCTAAAAATCAAGCTTCACAAACACTCCAAGTATCTTTTTCATCGGTAAGGATGGAACCATTACAATTCACTCAAAAACGAACTCTATTCAAGAAGAATTTACACCAAATTTTTTTCAAGGGAAAAGAATAACCTAACTTTTTTATCCACTAGACAAAGATCAAATCTCAAATTTTTTTCGAGAAAAGATTAAAACCCAAGCTACACCAATTAGATACAGTCCCAATCGTATCCAATCCACACAAACTCACCAATTACAAAAAATCACTTAGTTTTTTCTCACTCGAAATTTCTACCACCTCAAACTAATTAAACTCAATTAATATTTTGATAATTACTACATGATAAAAATTGAGGAATTCAATATCTAATAATAATATGTGTGGGTAGCACAAAATAAAATACGTAATCAGATAATCATAAAAATCGTTTTAAAAAGAATTTTTATGCTCTTAAAGTTCAAAAACGATTTTAATACGACTTTATCAACCAAGCAAATATCGTAATATGATTTTACAATAAAGAATGATAGCTTATAAAGATTTCACCAGGAAAACACCGAAAGATTGAAATCAGGATAGCAAGACAACACAGATTGGTGACGCCAACTCAATAGCGTTTTTTCTCAAGAACTTCTCACACAATAATCTCACAATAGATTTCTTGAATGTATTTTAGAATAATAACTCTTAGAAAACTCAGAAACTTTGATAGTTCTTGATTGATGTGTTCTAATTATATGAAATTCGCAGGTCTATTTAAGCTGATTTGAAACAGGCCCTCGAACGGCTAGTTTCTTCAAGATATGACATTTAACTGCACTTATAGACCCTATATATCATAATCATTCATTCTTGGTATAATTTACTCAAATATGGCTTTTAAAACTTTCGATTAAGTCCACCAATTATTTTTCAATTTCAAATTGCATAGATAGAAAAAATTAAATGAACCAAATTGAGAAACACTTCAATTTTATGTACCATATCTATATGGATATCAAAATAGATGTGATATATCTTAAATATATTCAAATCCCAATAATATCTAAATCAGATATGCCAAAAACGGCTAGTATTTGATTTGATTTGATTATTTAAAACCTTGAAATTCTAACCAGACAATCAGTTGACCAATCATCAACCCATCGGTTGACTGATCAATATAGGTTGTTAAGCCTTTTTAGCCCTTAAGGAAATCGGTTGACCGACCCAACCCTAGTCGGTTGACCGATCAATGCAGGTTGCATTTCTAGGCCAATTTTAAGCCTTGGTCGGTTGACCGATCCCTTACGGTCGGTTGACCGATCTATACAAAGAGTTTCACTTCGGCTAATCAGTTGACCAATCTTCCATGGTCGGTTGACCGATCGATTTAGCGACTCCTTGTTTTCCAACCTTCGCCCAATCGATTGACCGAACCTTCACCCGTTAGTTGAACGATCATTGTTGGAACACTCACTTCTCAAATTATTTCAACTCCAAATTTCATCGTTTTAATACCGTTAACCAATTTCTTTTCTCGGTCAACTCCATTGACACTAATATTCAATTTTAAACACTAATCTTACTTAGTTCAATTTTTATATTTCAATTTCACATTGGAGTAAATAATTGAACACTAATTAGGATTTTAATTTCATCAAATTAAACACTCATAAATATAACTCGTTAATTTGTGTCATGTGTGATGGTAATCGGGATACATTAAGAGTAAAAGAGATTTGAGTTGTTTTCACTTAATTTCTTCAGAATTTTCAATATTCTTCATCTCTTTAATGTTCATCTTTGCATCTTGAAGAATTACTTCATGATTTTATCTTTAATGGAACTTCTTATATTGAAACATTCAACAAACACGTTAGTTCCACAAAATAACACAGTGATGTTTTTGTTGCAAATATGAAAAGTTCTATTACTTTTATCTTGCAGTAAATGATAAAATGGCAGAATCCGTAAGTATGAATGAACAATTGATTATAATATTAAGAACTTTTTTCTACAAACTTTTGATTATAATATTAAGGACTTTTTTCTACAAACTTTACTAGGACTAAAAATTTAAATAATTGGATTAAGGATTTCTTTTTTTATTTTACTATCTTATTGTCTCGGAGAGATACATCTATTGAGTTTTTTACAAGAGTGGATCAATATTAATGCCTAGAAAACTACATAGGTTTTTGGGCTGAGGACAAAATATCAAAGTCCAGATGTTCTTTTACAAATCAACCCCAACAAAGAAGAGAACTATCCCTATTTTATTAATACATTATACATGTATGTATGAAATAAGTCCAGATTGGGGGAGGAATAGAGAATGTTAAAAGAGGTTGTCCACTTAAGACAACAAAATGGAATAGTTAGCGCTATTTGGTTTTAGAAAATTCTATTGGCACTCTACTTCTATTGTTTATTTTCAATAGCATAAGTGGAGTGCAAATGAAATTTTGTGAGCGCACAGAGCATTTTTTTTTTAGGATTAAAAAAAACATAATCTATTAATAAATCAGTTTGTAAAACATTTTAAAGGTGCAGAATTAAATTTAAAAAATAAATGATTGAAATTAAAGTTGTATAATTGTTCAATTCACTAATTTCAAATTTCTTTATAATACTCAATTCACTCTATCACTTAGATGAAGAGATAAAATATTTGGAAAAAAAAAATTCACTTAAAAATTTTATTTATCTATTTTCAAAATAGTTAAATTTAATTATATTTTATATCCTTCAAGTTTAATATATTTATTTTATGAATTAATTTTATTTTATTTTTTATATTTTATAAATTGGAAAATCGATATCTTGTGTTTAGACACATTTAGACACGAGAATCCTAGTAAACAATAACAAGCCAAGAGAAAGCAACCCTAACACAAAACAGTCAAATTGATTTACTGAAAAGTAGCAAATTGCACCATTGGTCCTTAAAGTTTATAATTTGTCAAATTAGAGCTTGAAGTTTTAATTTTCTCAATTAGGTCCCTAAACTATATTTTTTGTTTCAAATTGATCCTTCACTCCAATTTATCTTCCTCTCCCACCGTCATTGGACCACCGCCCTCCTTCTAATTTATCTTCCTCTCGCCATCCCCACAACACACAAAATTGCAAACCACCATAAAAATACAAACTCAACTCCATACAAAACCACCTTACCCTATATGCCAGTGACTATAGTGAGACGGTGGTTTGGACACGTGCATAGAAGATTCATAGAAGCACTAATGAAAAAATGCGATTTAGTTCAAATGCGGGAGAATACTAGAGGGAGAGTTAGGTCTAACAATACTTGGGATGAGACTATAAGAATTGATTTGATAACATTAAACTTGATTGAGGAGATGACTCTTGATCGATTTTTATGGCGTAAATGGTTTCATGTAACCGAACTCTACTTAAGTGGTATAAAGCCTTAATTGTTGTTGTTGTATAGTGAGTACCTTAGCTCGAGACAGTAACATACCAAGTCTGGGGTGGAATGAAACGTAGTCAAATTAGAGAACTAAGCGAGGGTGGAAATAAGATGAATGATCAATTAGACACGACATTTAAAATTTAAGGACTTTGTGGACCAAATTGAAGATATCGTTAACTTCGAGGATCAGTAATGAAATTTTCGACTTTTAAAAAATAAGTGAAGAAAACTTCAGTAGCTACGTACTAACTACTACCTATCATTGAATCAGTCAATGGGGGTGAAAGAAGAAATGGTTCGGGAAATTGTCGTTTTTTTAATTATAACTTATGAGCTTTGCTTTTGTCACAAATTTAAGTATTCTCATTTGTCCTTTTACTTGGACAATCGGCTATTATAATAGCCGGCCTGCCCACAAGTTAAGTAATTAGCATTACTTTATTTCTCTCCAGCTTTCTCTGTTTCCTCTGTTTCCAATTCCTCTGTTTTCTCTCATGCTCTCTCTGTTCCCAATTTCCTCTGTTTCCAATTCCTCTGTTTTCTCTCAAGCTCTCTCTGTTTCCGATTTCCTCTGCTTCTAATTTTCTCTGTTTTCTCAAGTTTCTCTCTGTTTCTAGTTCCTCTGTTTATCTTAACTTCTCTCTGTTTCAAATTGCTCTGTTTTCTCTGAATTTTATATGCTTCTAATTCCTCTGTTTTCTCTCTAGTTTGTCATTTTAGAGAGAGAGATGGCAGCAGGTTATGGAGAGAGGTCACTGAAGGAGACGCCAACATGGGCAGTTGCACTTGTTTGTGCTGTTTTTGTGGTCATTTCTATCATTATTGAGCAGGGAATTCATTCCCTTGGCAATGTAAGTTTGATTAGGTACTGTTTGTAAGTAAATAAATGAAGTTGTCAAACTAGAATTGAAAATGATTCGCATCTTGATTTCAATTTGAAGAATTGAATTACGTGAATCCAAACACTACCTTAAGGGGTAAGGTCGCGTGCGTTTGACCCTCCTCATACTCCGCAATGGCGAGTGAACTACCCTAAACACTACCTTCACCATATCTTGAGGACCCTATTTCAGATTTCTCTCTCTCTCGCTTTTAAATTTTTTAGAATTTATTGATTTTTTTTTTGTTCTTGAAAATCACAGTTGTTTCAGAGGAAGCAGAAGAAGGCCATGTCTGAGGCTTTGGAAAAGATTAAAGCTGGTTAGTTACTTCCATTTTTAATTAGATTAGGATAAAAAATATGATTTAACCACCTAAGATGTTTTAATTTTTATTTTGGTTCCAAAATTGTCTGTGTGGTTCCTCAATAACTACTACTACAACAAAAACAAGGCCTTCAACATTTGTTAACTTTGCCAGCAGAAATAAACAGATGGTAACATTACGTTTCGTACGTTAGAATGGAATGAAATAACAATAGGATTGAAATTCTTATATTTGATGACAAAAGGGGGTTAGATATGGTATTAGAATGACCATTCTTATTTCAATGGTTGGTTAGTGTTGATTGTTGAGAGTAAATCAGAAATATATGTACATACACAATAAAATCTCCATTTGACGAACATATATATTTTTTTGAAATAGAGAATATTGATACATAAACCAAATGAAATTCAAAATAAGAGGTAAATATGTGTGTGTGTGTATAGAAGAGAGAGAGAAGAAGAAGTGGAAAAAGGACGAGGAAAAAGAAGGGGGAGGCAGTGTGGAGGGGTTACCAGCTAAGAGTTGGAGAGAGAGAGAGAATTTGGTGAGAGATTTTCGTCAGAGATGGAGAAGATGGTGTAGGGAGGAAGGAGAGAGGGAGGAAGTGCAAATGAAAAAACTGGATATGTGTGTTAGAAATTCAAAAGGTAAAATAGTAATTTAATTAATTTTCAAATGACAAAATAGTAATTTAATTAAATTTTATTCAAATTTCAATGTTTGATTGATGTTTGGTTATGTTTTTTGACTGATGAAAAAATAAAATCAAATCTCATGTAATTAGGATTAACTAGTTTTATATTGGAATTAGTTAATCTCATATTTTGTAAAATTAAAATATCTTAGTAATGGAATCCATAGGAATGAAATTTAATTTAATGAAATTTAATTTTATGTACCAAATATAATAATGGAATTGTCATTTCCATGACCATTCTAATCCCTTGTTAAATCTTGTGTACCAAGCGTTTGGTACGCCGAAATAAAATGAAATAATAAAAAGATTGAAATTATTATGATAATATAATAGAATGGTCATTACCATTATTATGTTTGGTGACGAAAAGGATTAAATGTGGTATTCGAATGACCATTCCTATTCCAGTGTTGAGAATAAATTAAGAATGTAATGCATTTGTACAATAAAATTTCTACTTTAAAAAAAATATAATTTTTTAAATAAAGAATATTCGTACATAAACAAAATAAAATTAAAATAAGAGGTAAATATATATGTGTGTGTGTATAGAAGAGAGAGAAAGAGAGAAGAAGAAGAAGAAGATGGGGGAGGTGGTGTTACCGGGTGAGGATCGGGTTGGTGGTACTAGTGGGGACTTGGGGGAGAGTAATTAGAGAAAGAGAGAGAGAATCTGACACCGACTGTCGACGTCAGATTCTCGCCGGAGAAGATGGTGTAGGGAGAAAGAAAAAGAGGGGAGGGAAGTGTAAAAAAAATAAAAATAAAATTAAGGAATATATTTGTTAGAAATTCAATGGATAAATAGTAATTTAAATTAAATTTCATTCCAATTTTAATATTTGGTTAGTTTTTGGTCATGAATGATTAAAACTTAATTCCACATTGTATGAGATTAGAAAATCATTGGTAATGAGAATGAAATATGATCACATGTACCAAACATATGAATGGAATGATCATTCCTATAATCATTCCAATTCTGTGCCGAATCCCAAATGGGTATAATGTGAATGTAACCCCTAAATTATGGGTATATTGCCATTTTGGTTAGTGTTTAATTATTGCCCTCTTTTTTCTTTTCTTTTTTTCTTTCTTTCATCAAACTTGGAACAAAAATGTAAAAAATATTGATTTATGTTTTGTTCTCAAGAATTTATTCCTACAATTTTTTACCATTGAAAAGTATTTTTTCTATTCTTTCAAGTATATTGGAAATAGTAAAATAAATAAATAAATTAGAAACACTAAGATGCATTTGTTAACTTACGTGTTTTCAATATTTTTGTGATTGTTCCAACAAACTCACAATAAAAATTGAAAAACAGACACTAACAAAATGCGTTCTCGTTCAATTATCAATTTTTTGAACAAATTTCAAAAGTCAAAACAAGAAAACATATCAAGGGTAAAACAATTAAATAAAAAATATTAAATATAAATTTTCTTTATATTTTATATCAAATAAAAAAAAAATTGACGGGTGAGGGACAAAGGGACAAAAGGAGGTGCTCAATTTCTTTGTCAATCAGGGTTCAGTTTTTCTGGGGGCACTGCAGGAAGTAAATTTTAAGTTTAATCCTAAATGCACCAGGACGATCAGGGAGAGTGCGTTCTTAAAATCGCATGAGAAGATGATTAGTTGAGATGCACGTAAACTGATCTGGACACACCTTACCTATCATAAAATTGAAAAAAAATAAAAATAAAATAAAATTAACTTAGATGACAAATAATTTTATTTTATTTTTAAAAAATGATTATGATGCAGAGCTGATGCTATTGGGTTTCATCTCTCTCTTAATTACTGTGGGAACCAAACCCATCTCCAAGATATGCATTCCTACCAAAGCTGGAGACATCATGCTTCCTTGTAAGAAAGAGAAGGTTGAGGATTACGACAAAGACAAAGGCAAAGGCGGCGATGGTGGCGAGGGCGGCGGCGATGACAGGAGGAAGTTACTTTGGTATGCCGGAGATGCCATTTCCCGTCGAGTTCTTGCTGCCGCAGGTGGAGATGACTACTGTACTAATTCTGTAAGTTGTATATATGATACTTGGCGGAAAATTATATTTTTGATCGTTTTAGAAGTCTGCGTTAGGCGTTCACGTAGACGATTATGTGGTTTGACAAATTGGGTATTTTTTGTCTCTCAAGTTTTACATGTTTCAATGAAATAAAAAACGTTATTAAAGATTTTGAATAGAAAATGAGTTATGTTCAACACCTAACCTTTTAATTAAGATATTTTTTTCATTTTTTAATTAAGATATTTTTTTCATTTCTTCACTTGATGAATAAACTTAAAATATTTTCTCCTAATTTTTTAAACAATTCGTCTAAAGAATAAAAGAGAGAAATCTGAATCATTGTTAAAAAAAAAAATATCTTAAATTTAATAGAGTGATAAAATGATAAAAATATTCTCATTAGAGGATCACATTCTGAGCTCACTAATTTTTGTTCAAAATCATCAACACCATTTTCAATTTCGCCATATTAAAACACATGTAAAACTTGAGGGATTAAATGTGCAATTACATGTTGGAAAATTAGAGAAATCCCCACTTTTACCATTAAAATTAAAATATGTCATTACTTATATTAAAAAAACACTATTTATATATTTATTATTTAAGATAAATTCAAATATATATTCTCTCACTGCATCAACAACAACATAATAAATGTGAGGATGCAAATGTTGTTGTTCAGCAACGTAATGAATAGGAAAATGCAAATGTTGTTGTACAACAATAACATAATGCATGTGGTGATGTAAATATTACTGTATAATAAACAATTCTCACATGTTAATTGAATTTTTCTTTGAACTTAAATAATTACATGAGTATAAAAATGAATTAATAATGAGCTTTGGACCAATTATAAAATACCCTTAAATGTTGACATAGACACTCACCCTATATTTTAGGGACAAAAATTATAATTTCCCCTATAATTAGAGAGAGTTTGAATTTGGGATAATTGCAAATAGATCCTTATTAATTTTTGAGTTAACTAAATTGAGTCTTCGAAGTTTTTGATTATTATTAATCGAGTCTTTCAGTTAATTGTCGTTAGTAAAATAGACAAATTAAGATTTAGTAAAATAGACAAATTAAGATTAAGGAGATAAGAGAATATGAGAGTGAAATTACCACTATCACCCTCAAACAACGATATGGAGTGTTGAAATTGTAATCAAAACTCTATCTAATTATTGTCACAATTTATAATATTATCAAATAGGGCTTGATGTTTTCAATTTTTCCAATTGAATTTCAAAATTGCAAGTTGTGTCAAATTTAAACAGTTGACTAATTATGTGACATTCTAGATGATTTTGGGATTTTTTTTTTTTTTATCGTACATCTTATGTCATTTAAAAATAAAAAATTAAAAGTTATTCCTATAAGTGATATATATCAATAACAATTAAGTTTTTGTCCCATTTAATATAGTCGGCTATTCTTATAAGTGACATCTTTTATATATATATATATATAACTGGTTTGAAATGAGTGGGTGAAGAAAGGTTAATTTATCGGTTTCTTGAAATATGAAAATTGGAAAAACAAAATTTTTTTTTTTTTTTGCTTATTGAAGAAATACTTCAAATCATATTTTTAGTTTTTAAATTTTATTTTTTTTAATGCACAAAACAAACATCAATTTTAATATTTTGGGACTAATTTGAGATAATTTTATAACTTGAGAGCTTAATTAAAAAAAAGGCCAAAATGTACTTTGCACATGTAAGGTTTGTGAGGAAGAAATTCATTCTATTTAAAAACTTTTATTCTATTTAAAAACTCGCCATTCAAATTGTTATTTTTTTATTTGTTAGTTTAAACTCAATGGCTGTTTAGTTTCTCAGAAGATTTTTTTTTTTTTTTAAAGTGGATAGTAATTTTTTTTTCTCGATCATTTCTCTCAAATTAGACAAACTGAACAGATTTGAAAACAATATTCTTTATTTTTCATCACTTCAATAAAAACATATTTTCACATTTTGTTGTTGCAATCTTCCCAAAAGTAATTGATCATTTTTTATGTAATTGCAATGTGCCCCCTAACATTTATTTTTCGTATCAATTGGATCCAATCAAATAAGTTTGGTCAGATATTTTGCTAGAATAGGGAGCATAGTGCAACGAAACTCAATCGTTAAAGGTGCACCGTGCAACATAACCTTTTTTATTACATAAATTTTTTATCGTGTGCAAATCAAATGACTTAATCCAGCCCTTTTTTATTGCATAAATTTTCGATCATGTTCAAATCAAATGACTTAATCCAGCCTCTTTTAGTGCATAAATTTTCAATCATGTGCAAATCAAATGACTTAATCCAGCAATAAGTTTGACCGGAATCCAGCATTCGGACGAAATTGATACAATAAATAAATTTCAAGGGGCGAATTACAATAATTCAAACATGAGGGAAGAAAGTGAGATTTCATACAAACATGAAGGCTGCAAAATGAAATTTAGCCATTTGAAAATGATAACATCGGATGACACTAGTCTAAAACATATTAGGAATTAACCATGGAAAACCGGTAGTATTGTTTACTAGCGTGGTACCCTGGGTTGGGTGCCCCCCCGGGTTGGTGGTGGTGGCGGCGCCATGGCTGATTGCGGACGTCGGCCGCGGCTGCTGGGGGCCGACAGAGGGCGGTTCGCCGCCGTGTTGGCCATGGAACCCCTTGAACTTCAAAATCAAAGAGACCACACGTCGAAATGTAGAGAGTATCATCTATGAATGCTACATGTAATTACTATATTTGAATCTCCATGCATACGATCTTGATTCCACGTGTCTTGTTGTTTGCATGTATTTGTGTGGATTGCAGGGGAAAGTACCGTTGATTTCGCAATCAGGCCTTCACCAATTACACATCTTCATTTTCGTGCTCGCTGTTTTCCACGTTCTCTACAGCGTCCTCACCATTGGTCTCGCCCAGGCTAAAGTAAGTGCATCAAACTGGCTACCTGAGTAATTCACGTACCGAGTTCTTTGGTGTCAGGTTAGAAGTATGAGAGAAAATTTTGTCTTAGTAAAATTTTGAGGTCGAGACTCAAGGCAACCTTAGTATCAAAGCAAATTAGGTTATAACTCTGACCCTATAACCATAAAGGGAGAAACTGGTTGATTGTTAGTCAATCAAAGGCTCGATGTGTCAAGGGGAGATTGTTAGGTATATTACATCGAGATGTGCATCGAGATGTGGAAGGGCCTGACGATCAAGTTATAAGTGTGAGGAGAAGCCTCAAACATGTAGCTTTTGAGGTTGAGATAGTCACAAGACCACCTTACATGAGTTGTGCATCTCTGCCTTTTAATTTCTCTGGCGTAGTAATTTGTTTAAACGATGTCAACAGATGAAGAAATGGAAGACATGGGAACAAGAAACGTCTTCCTTAGAATACCAATTTACTAATGGTAATTACTCTCTCTCTCTTTAACATTTTGGAGAAATTGAAGTGTATTTTGAGATTGATGATGTTTTTCATGTAGATCCATCCAGATTTAGGTTTACTCATCAGACCTCCTTTGTCCGGCGACACAGTGGAGCCTCACGAACACCAGGTGTTCGATGGATTGTAAGAATCACTCTCCTTTTAAATTTCACAGTATACTTACCAATGAGAGACTCTTCAAAGTGGTTTGCTTCTAAGTTGTAGCTAAATCGAAGAATTTCTCATCCACATTATATAGCAAGAGTTGCAATTCGAGGTCTTCCAGATTTTGTTCTTTAATTTTGTTATTCACATTTGCACAAAAATTGCAGGTGGCATTTTTCAGACAGTTTTTTGCTTCGGTAACAAAGGTGGATTACTTGACAATGCGACACGGGTTCATTAACGTAAGTATTTTTGGGTGGTGGGGTGCTAGAGGGAGGGCGGAGGGAGTTGTTTTAGGTGGCGTTTGGTAGCATGGAAATTCCAACCTCGGAATTGGAATTGGAGATGAACCCATGCAGATTTTTTTTGCAAATTTTTACATGGGTTCATTTGCGTTGAATCCCATATCGCTTGTGTTATCGGATTCTGAACTATATATAAAGTTTAGGGCAATCCTCTTCTTTCAAGGCGTCTTTTGAGAGTGAGTTAGTCCTATTAAGTTTCTACGTGGCATCGGAGCCAAGCCTTTTGTTTAATGTTGGGCGTGTTGAATCGCACATTTAGGTCCCCTGATATCCATGCGCAGTGGTTTGTCAAAGTCCGCCATGTGCATGAGGGGGCATGTTCAATCCCACATTGATGTTGGGTCCTCCGATATCTGTTCGCAATAGTTTGGCAAAGTCCACCCTACACGTGAGCGGGTGTGTTGAATCCCATATCGCTTGTGTTACCTGATCCTAACTTATTTATAAAGTCTAGGACAATTCTTTTTTAATGCGTCTTTTGAAAGTGAGTGAGGCCCATTTGTAATGCCAATTCAGAAGCTCCATTTAGGAAGGAAATTGCCTAGCCAGTGATACCACGTCAAAGATTACTGATTTGGGATACTTACATGAATACCAATGCTCCCATGGTCTTTTCTCCATGTTAAAGTTATATGCGACGCCTTTTCTTTCCTTTTTCCGTGTTTATATGTTCATTAAATCATGAAATATGCAACAAAATACCGTGTAGTCAGAAACGAAGATCTATCATTTATGTAATCTATTAGAATTTCTTAAGTTCATATTGTTTTAATGAAAATGCAGGCTCATTTTTCTCCAAATGCCAAATTTGACTTTCATAAGTACATCAAACGGTCCATGGAAGACGATTTCAAGGTTGTGGTTGGTATTAGGTTTGTGACTCCCTCCCTCTCTCTACACATATATGTATGTACATACGTGTGTATGTATATATAAACCAAGAAGGTGAGGGATCCACCTAAATACATTTTTGTCAATATGACGGTCAAGATATGTTAGTGGAGATGTGGAATATATATCTCAACCATTCAATTAAAAAGATTTTCATCCCTTGTTTATATATTTAGAGAGATTCTAATCTATCTATTGATCATAATTATTACTTTATAGAGTCCACACCATTTTAAAATTAGTTATTTAAAATAATTAGTTAGTTAAAATTTAAAATTTATAATTTAAAATTATCTTAAATTAATTATTAATTAAATTAATATGGTCAAATTGCCTTTCACCTTCTCTACTTTGTCGAATTATCATTTTATCCCCCCTTCACTTAAAAAAGTTACACTTTATTTACTTCTACTTCGAACAAAGTGGGAACTAACTTTTTTCAGTTTTCATTAATAGAATGTCTAATAAAGGATGGAGTTAAATTTTTCATCCAATTTTTGGATGAAACAAACAAAATCGTCCCTTTATCTTAATTTTGTTTTAATTTTCTTTACCATGAATATATTTAAAAAAATTAAATTAAAATTAAAATAAATGGACAATTTCGTGTATTTCATCCAAAAATTGGATGTGAAATTTAATTTCATCAATTTTTAAGTATATTCCATTAATTTAAATGGAAAAAAAATTGTTTTTCACTTTATTTAAAGTAGAAGTAAGTAAAGTGTAACTTTTCGAAGTGGAGGTGAGAAAATGATGATTAGGCAATGTAGGGGGGGTTAAAAGGCAATTTACCCAATCATATCATATCATATATTAAAAATGGAAGTTAAAACTAATAATGAACCACATCTCAAAACTAGATATCTCTCTAATATCTTTATTCCTATCAAATCAATGAACAATATCTTATTTTCCACTATTAATATTCTAACCCTAGATTTTCTATGAACTAATCATTCATAATTTTTTGAAAATATAGATTAAGATTGCTCTATGTTTTCTGTTATGTGTAGATTAAGAATCAAAATTATAATATCAAAATATTCAAATTTAAAATATATATTTAAATATTTTTTTCTAGACCCGCATATTATGCCGGTCTAAAACTAGTTAATATTAAAAGGGGCACTAGGCACTTATTAGTATATGTGTATTATACATTATCTATTAGTTATCTATTATATACTAACGTTGGACGACTTTCTTTACAGTATACCCCTGTGGACATTTGCAATCATATTTCAGCTCCTAAATGTCTATAGTAAGACATGCCTTTTTTTTCTCTTCCATTTTGTCTCGTGATTTTCTCTCTTTTTCCTATTTTAGTTTAATTATAAGGTTTCCTCTGATTATTAAAACTATATATGGTATCTGTTTGATCGTGCAGGATGGTATACACTTATTGCCATATCATTTGTGCCACCCGCTGTAAGAACTATATTTTTCTCGTTGCTTTGTTCTTAACTGTTCAATGAAATCTATTAAACAAATTGGAAGGAAGTGAAAAAAACAAAGGGAAAAAATAAATAAAAAAGACATATGAGTCATTTCTAGCTCGACAAAACTAGATTAGCAAAGTTTCTGATTGATGGGGGCAGTGAAATATGATCACACAAGTCATTTAGGCCCAGTTTGTGTTCCCTGATTCCTGTTTTCGCTCTCAAAATTTTGGGATTAATGCACAAAATCGCGTTTCTGTTCCCAAATTCTTGGAGTAATTTGAGACTATTTCCTGAATTTCTTAAGAATATGAGAAATAAAAAAATATTGATTCCTATTCACTCTCACAAAGGAAGAAAAGATGGGCAAAAAGAGTGAGTGCATTCCCATTACCATACCGCCGGCCAGCACCACCCTCCGGCCAACTTACATTTAAAGGAAAAAAAGAACAAATGTTGCAACTAAATGTGTTTCTTATTTCTATTCTTGTAAATTAAAAGAAATAATTTCAGGATAATGGTCGTTACGAAACATGTTTCTATTTTCGGGATACTTCAGAATGGAAACAAAATTCTCATGCCATCCCATCCTAATTTATTAGAAGTAAAAACAAAAAAATAGAAACACTAACCAGACACCACCTTAGTTAGCATTGTAGTCAACTAATTTAGTTATGTCTATTTGAATTAATCATGTTATAAATATAAAAAGAAGATATATTTGTAGATTAGTCAAAAGAGATAAGGTAGCGTTTGGTTGCAATTTGCATCGACTAGGAGCTTCGGAATTGAAATTGGTAAAAATATGCATGTTTTCATTTCCAATTCCAATTCTAAAGTTTCAATTTTCATGCTTCCAAACACAATTTAGGCATTCTACTAAGGTTAGGTTGCTCCATTGTAATCTGGAAGTCCTGGGTTTAAATATTGGAAACAGTCTCTTTGTAACCAGGCGTAAGGCTGCGTATATATGACCCTCTCCAGACCCTATAATGACGAGAGCTTTCGTGCATTGGACTGTCTTTTTTAGTAGCATGTACCACAAAACATAAAATTATTTTTGGAAGAAAAAAAGCATACAAGTCTCTACCTTGAAATATTTTAATCACGTGTCTATAAACCTGAATATAGTCCCTTGTGCAACATACAGATACTACTGATAGTTGGGATGAAGCTTGAAGTGATTATAATGGACATGGCCCAACAAATCCAAGACCGAACGACTGTGGTGAAGGGTGCTCCGGTGGTGGAGCCCAGTAACAAGTACTTTTGGTTCAACAGCCCTCGCCTCTTTCTTTTCTTGATTCATTTCACCTTGTTCCAGGTAAATCAACTCTTCTACTTCAATCCAAACCTTTTTTATTTTCTTCTGCTTTTTTTTTTTTTTTTTTTTTTGAATTTGATTTAAGGTAGTGTTTGGGAGAACGGAATTAAGGCAATGGAATTCGAATTCAAAATTAACCCATTTAAAAATGAAAGGAGAGAAAATAATTCACTTTAATGTAATTTATTATTTTATCCTCATTCTAAAAATAAATTAAAAACTTTATTATTGAGGGTATAATTTTAATTTTACTCTTCTCTTGAAAAATTCTCTTTCATTTTGCTCCCAAATTTGTATGGAAAAAAAATTGCTTTGAAAATTGTGCAATTTTCCTTTTTATTTTTTTTTCTTCCTATTTTCTCTCCATTCCAAACACGTTTTTTTATCCTTTCATCCTATTTTATTTTTTATTTTTTTATCCATTCTTTTAAGGGTCCAATGCTATTCAACCAAACACTACTGAAACGGTTTTTAACGGTAATGACTTTATTTTTGCCCTTGTGCAGAATGCATTTCAGATGGCTTACTTTCTTTGGACATGGGTAAAACAATACTCCACTTTTTTACCCCTCTTTTTTTTTCATTATTTTTTTAGGGTTTATTCTTTGTGAATTATTTGATTAAAAAAATGATATTGGAAATGCAGTATGAGTTTGGGTTGACGTCGTGTTTTCATGAGAATTTGCCAGCAATATTGGGGAAGGTTTTTCTTGGTGTTGCCTTCCAAGTCTTGTGCAGTTACATCACCTTCCCTCTCTATGCCTTGGTCACCCAGGTGGGTTTTTCCTCTTACCAAAATTAGTTAATCCCAAAATCTTTAAACTCAGGTAAAAATTAAAAAAAAAAAAAAAGGAAAAAATTATATATATAATATAATTGTATATATCAACTCAATTGAATCCATCTAGTTGAAATCGAGTAGATGTTGAATTTGTATTTAATATCATAGTTAATGTCAACTAAAATATTATAAGAATTAGAAAATAAGTCGGTAAAGAGTAAAAATAAGCGGACATAATAAAAAATAGAAAACAAAAAATTAAGGTTCAAAGAAAAAGGGAGATTGAAAATGTCTGTGCATGTAAGATAATCCTTCCTTAGAAGTTTTAGGTGACATTTGTTTAGTTCTTTTTGTTTCTATTCCCAAAAAACTAGGAACATAATCTATCTGGAACAGGAACAGTAGACAAAGGCCACCTTAGAACGGGGGTGTTGCCTTACTCCTTTGAATCGGTTAATTACCTTAAAGTTGATAATAATCGGGCTTCAAACAATGTTTTGATATTTAAATTGGCCTCTAAATGGAAATTTTATTTCGATTTGACCTCTAAATTACTTCAAAAGTGTGTTAATTTTGCGCCTTGCGATGTCATCTTACCGAAAAATATATACTATTAAATCCCACATCGCTTGTGTTACCTGATCTTGAGTTATATGTAAGTCTAGGGGTAATCCTTTTCTTTTAAGGCGTTTTTTGAGAGTGAGTTAGGTTAATTAGATTTCTATATATACAGATGGGATCTCACATGAAGAAGGCAATATTCGAAGAGCAAACAGCCAAGGCCCTAAAAAAGTGGCAGAAGACCGCGAGGGAGAAGAGGAAGTTGAGAAAAGCAGGTGGTGGAGGAGATTTGATGAGTGGGGAGACTACCCCCAGCCATGGCTCCTCCCCCATCCATTTGCTCCACAAATTCAAACACAACTCCACAGATATTGAGAGCGTTGTTGGCTCCCCGACGGCCTACCGCTCCGACACCGATCTATCGGAGAACGAAGGACCGCCGCCACCGCCTTTCTTGTCGAGCGACGATCAGAGACCGAGAAGAAACGGCAATGATCATGCCGGTGATTTCTCCTTTGCTCAGCCTTAGGCTAAATTAGTTTTTTGGTACTGAAATTGAAAGAGAGAGATCTTCTCTAATTGGTTGAAGTGTTGGTTGAATGTATATTTCATTATAGTTCTAGGATATCAAGTGTATTACTCAATTTTTGTGCCCTATACATTCGAGTCTAAAAAAATTGAACAACAGTTGAATTTCAGCGTTCATGATTTGTGTATTAGACACATGAACTTCTATTACATTTTTTTTCTTCCTTTTGGTTGTGTCTGGGTTATGTACCTCGACTAATCATCTCACTGGATGATTTTAAAGATGCACTATTTCACATTGACCTGATGCATTCAAGATTTAATTCATGGAGTGCTCTCCAAGAGAGTCAAACTATGGTTGACAAGACTTCTTGCCAATTGGACTAACATCTCTTGGGTAACTTCTATTACAACTTGTAATTTGAAGACTCAGAGGTGTTGAAGCAAAAAATAAATAAAGAACGACGTTACCGAATTTTTTTGGGTTAAGTCACGGACTAGGTCTCTTTCTTTAAGACATTTCGCGGCTCTGCCCAAGAATCGTGCAAGTATTATATCAACCCTGTCATCCCTAGGATAAAACAGTCCAGAATCATCTCTGTCTAGGATTTTCTTTGCACGACAGAAGTCCTGAATACTAAACACCCACACACTGTTCGAATAAACGAATAAACGAACAAACTGCTCGGAATACAACTTGAAAATCGAAAATCGTACAAATTTGAAAAACTGATGAAGAAAAGTTTCTGTTTTTCTGTATCTGAAAACTGAAGAAAACATCTGTATTTTTAGGCCAAAGAAACCGAATCAAAACGTTTGAAACTCTTAGGTGGCGTTTGGTAACCGTTTCTGTTTCCATTCCAGCAGTGGGATGGGAATGGGATGGGAATTTTCTTTTCTTTTTGGGAGTAACATCGCGTTTGGTAACGATATTTTTTTTTTTTTTTGTGTTTGGGAAGGGAATTGTGTTTGGTAACGATTTTATCTTAAAATCTTTTTTTTTTTTTTTTTTTTTTTTTTTTTCTGTTTTGGCTTGACGGCGGTGGCGCCGTCGCCGGCCGGCCTGCGGTGCTCCGTCGCCGGCGTTGCTCCGACGACGCCGGCCGGAAGAAAATGGCGCCGTCGTCGGCGACTGCCTGAAGTGGCCGGAAAATTTCCGGCCGGCCGGTGACCGGTGACGGCGACGGCGACGGCGGTGGCCGGCGACGGTAGACGGTGGCCGGCGACGGCAGCGACGGTGGCCGGGGTCGGCGGCGACGGCGGACGGTGGTCGCCCGGTAGGTGAATAGTGACCATGGGTTTTGGGAATGGAATGGGAATAATGAGAAACAACTTTTTTTTGTTTTTCATTTCTTAAGAAAAAAGTAGGCGCAATTCTCAAATGGGAATGAAATGGAAACGGAAACAAAAATTACCAAACGCTATTCCTAAACAGAATTCCCAAAAATTTGGGAATGGAATGAGATGGAAATGGTTACCAAACGGGGCCTTAACTCCAGAATATGTAACGCTTTGAAAACATTCAAATATTTACGTAACAAACGTTCATAATGTTTTGGAAACGGTTCATAAAAATAAAGACAAAATTAATAGTTTATTAAATAAATTTTGTTCAAAATAAAATATATATATATAAGTGCCACCTCACTTCACACGCCCTCGGCTGGGCCGGCCGGACAGTGGCGCGTGGTAAACCCAAGTATCCCACCTATCCACTATTATACTTTTCTAGACCATTTCTCCCGACCAACGTGGGATAAAGGAATTTTTGACACTTATTATTATTTTTATATCTTAATTAAATAAGTAAAAATGCATTATTCTCCAACAAGAGGAATTTGGATTTTTCAGGTCAGAAGAATGTTCACAAATGTCCATAGGCAAGTAGGGGGTGGGGTATTAGATGTAATTGTCATAATAAGAAGAATATGTCTGCAGATTCTTGACGCTCCATGACTTGTGGTCTTGTACTTCTAGATAAATTCTGTCAAGCTTTGTTTGGTTGGAGAAAATCTAAATTATATGAAGTAGATGGATAGGTAGAGGACTGGTAAGTGAATAGAATAATAATTAATCGAGTTTTTAACTAAGAAAAAGACATAATAAGTCACATGATAATTTCATAAATTATTTTTTTTAAAAAAAATATACTGATAATATTTATAAGCATTTCTTAAATTTGTCTGAAATTACACTTTAGTCCATATTATATATATATTAGTGTTACTATTATTTTCTCAAATCTTAATTCACTTCTATAGATTACGGAATTGTTGACAGTTATTTTAAATTCTGTCATATTTGGTAGTTATTCACGTTAATGTTGTTTGTGAAGTTCCATTGTATTGATTGATTTTTTTTGGTGGATTTTTTTTTGAAGTTGTATAATTTTCTTATATTTTGTTTTTTCTATAAATTGTGTTATCAAGTCTTGAATTAAACATGTTTTTATTGTGATATGATATTTTATTGTATTGTGTCGATATTTCATGTTATTGTGTAAAATCATAAATTATTGTGGCGTGCCATGTCGTGTCAATTCGATAAGTTTTTTGGTATTATGTAACACGACAAATTATCGTGTCGTGTCAATCCAATAAATTTCGTGTCGTGTTCGTGTTCAGATTTTATGATACAATAACTTATCGTGTCGTGTTCGCGTTAAGCGTATTCGTATTCGTGTTCGTGTTGGTATCCGATGTTACGATTTGCTAGATCTTGGTAGACCTTCCATTTTTGGTTAATCACCACTCCTCCTTTATAATTTGGCTAAATTACACTTTGCACCTCTAAGTTTAAGCTTAATTTTACTTTGTAAACTTTTTGCGCAAGACTTGATTTTTCTATATCAAAAGAAACATAAAGTTTCCATTATAATGACTTGACCCAATCCAATAACACCACTATCTAATGCAGTGGGATGGATGGACCGCATGGTCATGAGGCACGTGGCATACTAATTGCAGGACTTTGTGCGATGCAATAAATGGATAAATAGCAGATTTTTTATTTATTTTTTAATATTTATGTTTTTGGTGTCAAGAGAAAATTGACAAAATTGAGAAGAGTAGTTTAAAAATCGCGGGAAGCTATAAATGCACATTAAATGAATTGAAAGCTCAAAGGCATGGATCTCACCCCCAATCAGGCAATCACCAACACACACAAAAAATTAAAGGATTTTCGTTCGGCTGTACCTACTTGTTTTGGTTGCACTTACAACTACTTTAATAGGATAAATAAAAGAAACAAGGATTTTATTTTATTACCAAAGTTGGTTTAGGTGTATATACATTCAAGAAAGATTCCATTCAATCTTAATCATTGATGTCTAATCCAGTGCTATGTGGTACAATCTCAACCTTCTATTTCCCAACCAAAGACTTTTAAAAAGTCAAAGTTCAAATTCCTAAGTGATTTTATTGCTAACCGGTTTGCACGTCACTAGAACATTTATATTTTTTGGCCTAAAAATTACTAGTTTGGGAAAAAAAATGACAAGTTACTTTTAAAAGAAATATTTGAAAAATTGAAAGTAAAGTAAAAAAATTTTTGCAAGTTCATATTAAGGTAGTTGTAAGAAAAAAGTTGCAGGTGACACCAATTTTTTATTGGTAACACCAGTGTGAGCAATTAATTTTAGGCTTTAGGGTATTGTTTTAGGAGGTGTTTACCAGTAGAACCTGAAAACATTGGAACCTACCAACTAAACCTACTACTTTTTCTTTGAACCGAGCGGTTCTAATGCCATTTTTGTGACAAAAATAGCCCTGCGTACTGCGCCGCAATCCCAACAAATTGTAGACTTTTTATCTTGTGGAGCTAATTTTGATAAATGATACCAATATCCATGCGCATATAACTACTTGATTTTTATCTTGGATTTCCATGTGAAAAATTAGAAAAATTACAAAACAATGTACTTTTGATTTTCTTTCTAATGAGATGTTAATCGCATTTTTTGGAGATATTTAACGTGATGCATAAAAATGTTACATGTAACATTCAAAAAGGCTTTGATGTGGTGCGAAGTATTCATAAGTGATGTTACATGTAACATCCATTTAATACTGATTACATGAAACATTCAGAAGTTTTTTGTGTATGCATATGATGTTACATATAACATCTATTTATGCAATCTGTGTACCTGTAAAAAAATGATGTTACATATAACTGTGCTTTCTTTCCTTCAATATGTGAATCTATATGGCAATATTACATGTAACATCTTGTTCTACAATATGATAGTATGTAACATTCATAAACCTTATCTGTGTTACATATAACATTCGTGTACACGTCGATATTACATGTAACATCCCACTCATTTACATCGTTTGTGTCTAAAAATACAATGTTACGTTTAACATTATATGTCTACGCTTTGATTATGACTCTTTAGTTCTCCTATTTAATGTAACAATGCATGTCTACAACCCACACACAACGCTAAAAATGTGATACATGCAAACCGATAAATGGTGTATCAACAAAATATATATGTTACATTTAACACACACTGCAAAAAAAGCTACCCATTATACATTCCCAAGAAACAAAAGGAATATCTAGATACATATGATGTTTAGCCAAAAAAAAGAAAAAAAAAAGAAAAAAATTGTTCAACGCCACACATATTAATGATGATTTATTACTTGTTTTTGTTTGGGGGGGAGATCAATTAAAAGAGGCCGTGAGCAATATGTTCACAACGTGTATCTGACATTTTTCTTGCTTTAAAGTCCTCGAGCGTCTATGACCTGGGTCTATCATTGAGGAATTTGTGGACAAGTACCACCATTTTCCTTCGAAAACCTTCAATTCGATAATCAACGATGACTGTCACACTGTTGAATATATTCTTCATCACATGAATTATAGCAACTCCACAGTCAACGCTGCACGATATGTTTTTTTAAAGAAATCAGTGAAACATTATTGCGTTTGGATAAATATAATGAAATGTCATTTCAGACGGTTCATGATGTATACTTATATTGATGTGCCCTAGTCTGGTACGTTATTGGTGTTTGAAATGTCAACATTCACCAACTGATGCTCTCTAACTTCGCTTGACAATAACTCATCAACATTTGAATATAGAAATGGTAAGGTTTATTCATTCAATGATGCAAAGAGAAAACTTCAATCGAGAAAGTGAAACTCACAAGTCTTTTGGCATTGTTGTAAAATCGCTCTACATCTCCTGGACACCGAAGGTTAATTGAATTATAGTGTGTCCACTCACGCTTTTGCTTATCACAAACAAGCAATGTCCAATGCCCGTTGACGATGTTGCCGCTACAGTATTTATCGAGAGATGCACGTATCGATAGTCGTTAGAGAATGCCTCGATAGTCGTCGGGTTCAATATATTGGTTAGTACTTTATTATCTCCCTAGGTTATCCACATTTGTTCATAGTAAAAAACACGAAAGAATAAGAACTGTCAGTGCATTAGTGCATGTGCTCGATAAAAATATAATAACACCGTAATGTAATTTTTATTACACTTTTATTACCCAACAACAACTATCGATAAAAGACGACCAATTTCCCAATTTCTGACCAATCCCCTTTAACTCGCTGACGATCTTTGCTTGTTCAAACCACATCATCTCTATACACCCGTTAATAACCTCATGTTTAATAAAATCCAAACAGTGTTACATTTAATATGACTGAGAATGTTACATTCAACACAGGTGTTACATTCAACATGACACCCGTGTTGAATGTAACATGTACAGCATTGTTACATTCGCAACATGTAATATGTGTACATGATGTTATAATGTTACATTCATGAAAATGTAACATGAAATAACAATGTTATATTCAACAAAAGAATAACTTTAACATTAATTATTTTTTGTAAAAATATCAAATTGTGTAAAATGTAACTCACAAAATTTGTAAGCGGCATCTCCCACAATAATCCAATCAAGTCAATTATAGATACTTGAGCATGTGTCCATTTTGCACCTCATATAAAGGCCCCGCGATAAGAAAGGCAGAACAAAAATGATGTACATACCACGTGCATCATGCCAAAATATATTTGACGAATTTGTAATAAGTAAACTTAAACTTACCCGGACCCTTCCTCTCGCAAAATCAACTCAAGTTGGTCCTAGTCGGCTTGAGCTAGCATTCTTGCAACGACGTTGTTGCGTGGGAGAAACACTCAGGGCTCATCGCTGTTGTGGGCCAATTTGCTCGGCTCATTAGTGTTGATTGTAGTATCCATACCTGGATTTGTGGGGGATGGTACATCACACTTTATCCGTAGTTATTGTGGTCGCTTGACAGAGACATCGTATGTGTGAACTGAATCATCATCAGTCTTCCGTGTCCTAACGCGACTCTTGATATTTTTAATAAGCAATGTTGGGATCTTCATTTTAGCTTTTGTACAGCGCTACGCCTCAGCTTCAGTTTTGACAGTAGTGGTATCATTGGCGAATAATCGTGTACAACAATAACCGATGCTTATCTAACGATCACATTATCTTGTTCCTCGAGCTCAAGGTGGTAGAACTCCGTTAGTCCAATAACTTGCTCATCGTGTTCTTTCTCTTTCTCTATTGATTATGTTACCCAATGCACAACTTCTTCGAGTTTTTCCACCAACGTTGTCTTCTCGACCACATGCCTCTCCTTTTGAGTAACGTTGTAAACTTTCGATTCTATCAATATCTCATATATTTTCTTCCTCTCCTCCATCATCCTCTCTATCTGAACCTCCATATAGTTCTTTTCAACACCCATCTGCTCTATTTGAGCTTCCAGTTTGTCTATTTTTTTAATTTTTTTTCAACTTCTTGCGCGATGCCCTCAAGGACTCACACTTCTGTGATAATCTCTGGTTACTTTCAACCAATTCTATTAAATTTTGAGAACCTCCACAAAATTCAACCATATCCTTTCTATCTGAACCTCCATTTGGTTCTTCTCAACACCCATCTGCTCTATTTGAGCATCCAATTTGTCTATTTTTTTCTTCAATAATATTTTTCAACTTCTTGTGCGAAGCCCTCAAGGACTCACACTTCTATGATAATCTCCGGTTACTCTCAAGCAATTTTGTTAAATTTTGAGAACCTCTACAAAATTCAACCATTTTCTCATCAAATTATTGCCATATTTGCAAGTCAAAAGATGGTCTGTCAACAGCGGGGGACACTTTCTCTTTGCTCTTAATCTTGTTACTCGAATTAAAAGAACTGGCATTCGTGTCATCATACACAGGTAGTATGATACCTGCCCTAAGCTCTGACACAAACTCTGGTGTTGGGCTTCGAACAACCTAAATCATTAGTAAACACACGTAAAATGTATTATTGGGGATTACCACTCAACAAATAACGATTGTGTTGCATTCAATATATATATATATATATATATATATTTATCTTGTGTTGTATGTAACATTTATAAAGAAATGTTGTATTCAGATTGCATAGATGTACATCAACAAAAATACATACCATGTACATCAACAAAAATACATACCATGATATGGTATTCATTTTGTATGTGTATTTGGTAATGATGCAACAATAGATGTTACGAAAGAAACACACCTGATTTGCAGTTAGATTATGCAAATGTAATCTGGACACAACTGACATTAGTGTCATCATGTCCCATTTCATAAACCGGGTGATCGCAACCATTTTGGTTGTCACCGGAGGGGAGGGGGGGATCAACCGTGTGTGCTCACACAACCAAAATTGAACAAAAAAAAAAAAAAGTATTGTAAGGTTGATGTATTATATGCAATAACTATAATAATCACACACAATTATTATACTTGCAAGGCCATCACACAGCCAATGACGGAACCCAGTCTCTAGTACCCAACTTCAATTGATGACATCAAATTCGAATGGATGCCATTGGCGCATTTATAATTTGTCATGGTGTTCAGATCCTTAACAAGGTTTTGGTTCGATACTCTAACATACTGCCGCTTCTTCGCGAAAAAACAAGTTGTCAACAAATGAAGACAAAGCAATTGAACAACATCCCTTACATCTTCTTTTCCATCTCGGTTGATGGCATCACGTAATATATCATTTATCTAGATAACACTTACCTTGTTTGTATTCAATCATTGTCTTGTTAGGAACGCACAATTCTTTTTTTTTTTTTTTGCATATCTACCGGGGAGTTGTACCCAGCCACCTGGCATCCCAAATATCAGTTGCACATCGTTGATCATGAACTTGACATATCATGGCCCAATTTTGAACGCTTTTTTCTTCTGATGATAAGACTGGATTATGTTTACATTTAGACTGTCGATCCTATAAAACAATTAACCTCCTGATCATTCATCAATGCATTCATTGTGTTTCAAAGAGGAGTGCGGCTTAAGTACTGTATATGTTATTCTCGTAGTACTACATCATGAATGAGTTATGATAATTGGGATAGATTATAGTGATATTTGATGGGGCCTATAGGTGCTTGACTGGTTAACACTACTGGTTGATTTGAATCATTCTCTGATGGAGGGGAACAATAAAAATTAATAGGTGCTAAGTAATTCAATTTTGTAAAGAACAACAAATAAGTACATCATTTTTTTACCATCCTCATTGTCTGACACGCTTGTCGACATGTAATGTTCACTCTCGATCGCTGGTATTGAATCATCTATACAATATATATAAGGTGTTACATTCAATGCACACAAACACACACAAAAAAAAAACCCTCCTAAGCACAAAATGCAGTGATGCTACAATCGTACTTCGGTGTTATATTCAACATTTGAAAGATAATTTTGAACAAAAATAAATGAAACTGTTACATTCCACATATACATACAATTTTGAAAATATCAAAATGATGTGCTACATATTTGTTACATCCAACACGATCGTGAAAACAAAAAATCGTGCATCGAATATCATACAAATTGCTACACTGAGTACCTATTATGAAGATGTTACATTCAATATTTACCAAATCGATCTGCATCAATATATGTGCTTAGTGATAGACGAATTATCACGGTAACACGTTGAGCATGATATGGAAAATGAGAAACATGACGACTTCTCGAAAAAAAAATAGGCAACAACTTCAACAAATATGTGTACCAAATTACCAATTTTTGATCCTAAGATTTTGATGGACAAGAGATTGTTGGTCCTGAGGTTTTGATGGACAATTAATGGTTGATTTTTTTGTGGAACTAATGTGTTTATTGAGTGTTTTAGTAAAAAAGTTTCAATTAAAGATTGAATCATGAAGACATTATCAAGCGTGCAAAGATGGACATTGTAGAAGCAAAAGTATTGAAGATTCGGAAGAAATTAGGTGAAAACAACTCAAATACTCTTAATGCAACCTGAAATAAGATCACACATGATACTAATCAATGAATTATATTTTTTGTGTATTTGATTTGATAAAATTTAGGATCCCAATTAGTGTTCAAATATTTGCTCCTACATGAAATTGAAGAATGAAAATTGACCTAAGTAAAAATAATGTTTAAAGTTGTATTTTAGTGTCAATTGTGTTAACTGAGAAAAACAATCGGTTAATGGATTTAAACGATGAATTTTGGAGCTAAAATAAGTGTGAAAATAAGCATCCAACATCGATCGGTCAACCGACTAAGAGAGGATCGATCAACCGATGGGTCAAGGACTGGAAAGATGACTCTGTGAATCGATTAATCAACCGACTGTAGTTTGATTTTGGCTTGGATTACATCCTGATTCAATCGGTCAACCGACTGCCTTAAAGGTTTTGCCTATGTTACATCCTGAATCAATCGGTCAACCGACTGGGTAGGTCAACCGATTGTGTTGGTTGAGATTTCGAGAATTTTAAGGTTTTGGTAAAAAACTAGCCGTTACTAGCAGTTTGACAAATCCAATGGAGTATTTCGGGAGATTTGAAAATACTAAAGATATGATACATATATTTTGATGTCCTTATTGATTTGGTATATATAATTAAAGATTCTCTCAATTTTAGTAACTAAATACTTCCTATCTTTGTGATTGATGTTTAAGAAATAATTTATAGGCATAATTGAGAGATTTTAAAGTTATTTTTAAGTGAAATATATCAAAATTGAAAGAATGTGATATACGAGGTCTATAGGTGCCTTTTAGATGCCTATCATTTGAAAACTAGCCTTTGAAGTGCTTGTTCTAATTTCTTATATATAGACCTGCAAATTTGGGTTAAGAATCATCAAGAACTATCAAGTTCCTAAGCTTTCTAAGAGTTATCATTCTGCTGAGATTATTTTGAGAGATTATTTGTGTGTAACGTTCTTGAGCTAAAGCGCTATTGAATTGGCGTCACCGATCTATATTGTTTTGCAATCCTGTTTCTATATTTCGGTGTTTTCTTGGTGAGATCTTTCCAAGTTATTGTGCTAAAATTTAATTTCATATTAATGTTTATTACTTGGATTTAAGATTATTGAAAAATCATTTTTAAACTTCAGAGCATAAAAATTCTTTTTAAAACGATTTTGTGATATTATCTGATTACATGCTTAATTCTGTGCTATCCACAATTGTTATAATATGATATTAATTTGTCTCACTTAAATTCTATCACGTAGTAAATTTCAGGATATTAATTGTGTATAATTGTTTTGAGGTAGTAGACGCTCCAAGTGGGAAGAAACTCATAATTTTTTGTATTTGTGAGTTTAAGCAGATTAGGCACGATTGGGTCAGTGTCTAGTCAGGGTAGCAAGAGTTTCAATCTTTTTTGGAAAACATATTGAGGTTTGAGCTTTGCCTAAGGTATAAAAAGGTTAGGTTATTCTTTTCCCTTGAAAAGAGCTACGTTTTAATTCTTCCTGAATTGAATTGAGTGAATTGTGATGGTTCTATCCTTACCGGTGAAAAGGATACTTGGAGAGTTGTGAGATTTGATCTTTAGCTTGTAAAATGATTTGGTGGTGATTATTCTTGTAATAAAATTAGGTTAGTCTTTAGTCTAGTAAAAAGATAAGGTTATTCCTTAGTTTGAGAAATTTTTTTTGTAAAGGTTGATTCTGAGCCTAAGAAAAGAATCGTTGTAAGGGTTTGGTTGCTACCTGGTAAAGGGATCAAGGGTTTAGTGGTTGTGAATCTCCGTGGAGCTCGGGGGACTGGATTAGGCAATGTTAGCTTGCCGAACTAGGATATATCTTGGTGCGCTATTTTGTTATTTTTTCGTTTGGGTATGAACTTAGAATATAAATATTTATTCGCTGCGTAATAAAAATAATAATTGATTTAGGATAAATTGATTATTTGATTAATTAAGTGTTGAAAGATTTAAATTATTTAAATTTTTATAACTACCCAATTCACCCCCTCTTGGGTAGCTCACTGAGTCAACAATTGGTACTATAGCTGGTTTAATTCAATTAGCTTAAAACACTAACTAATAAAGATCACATGGCGCACTCGATAGACACACTAGGTGAGGGGCAGTCTATGTACCGACCACCTTTATTTGCAGGTGGAAACTATTCATTCTGGAAGGATAAAATGATTGCATTCCTTTAGGCCATCAATTATGATGTATGTCTAGCTATTGAGGACGGTCTATTTGTTCCTATGGAAAATAGAGTACCCAAGAAGAAAGAGCAGTTGTCTACTTCTGACAAACAAAAACTTTATATTAATTCTCAAGTTATTAATATTCTGTTTTGTTATTTAGATGCTAACGAATATTCCATGATTTCAAGTTGTGGATTGACGAAAGAAATGTGGGACAAATTGCAAATCACCCACGATGGGATAAATCAGGTAAAACAATCAAAGATCAATGCCTTAGTTTGTCAATTCGAACTATTTAGAATGGGTGAAGCAAAATCGATTCAAGATATGTACACAAGATTCAACAATATATGCAACAATCTGAATCAACTTAGAAAGCCCTACACTACAGAAGATAAAGTTCGAAAGATTTTAAGATCGTTAACTAAAGTATGGGAACTGAAGGTGATTGCGATTGAGGAAGCAAATGATCTTACAAAATATGCAATTGATGATCTCATCGGTAACCTGATGACCCACGAAATGACTATTCAAGGTTATAAGGATGAAACGGGGTATAGAAAAAAGAAGTCAATGGCATTGAAGTTTCAAAACACCGAGGAAGGAGACGATAGTGATGACATCAATCTTGATAGCAAGCAAGAAAAAAATGTGGCGCTTCTCATGAAAAATTTCAGAAGTAAGACCTGACAAACATTCTGTGGAAAAAAAAAACTTTAACATGAATAGTGTTGAGTGCTTCAATTGTCATAAAATTGGTAGTTTTCAATCTGAATGTCCAAAGTCAGAGAAAGAAAAAGAGAAAAAGAGAAAGGAAAAAGAAGAAGGTAAAGAAGAGTAAGAAGAAATCAATGAAAGCCACCTGGAATGACTCGGAGTCGAGTAGCTCAGAAAAATTGAGTAGTGATGATTCATCCATGCTTGCTTTGATGGCCATTGGAGATGAGGTATCTAAATGTTCTAGTTCTTGTCCCTTAGATTTCGATGATTTATTTGATATTTATTAAGAACTAACTCACGATAATAAAAATCAGCGTTCCAAAATTAATGTCCTATAAAGTACAATTAACACGCCTAACAAGCAAGTAATGGACTATGAATCTGAAAATATTGAATTAAAATCTAAGATGTAGGATTTACATTCAATAGTTCTTAAATTCACAGGTGGTGAGAAAAATTTTAAAATACTTTTGGGAAGTTCACAAGGTATTTTTGACAAAGTTGGAATTGATTTTCAGAAAATTCTTAAACAAAAGAGATTTCATAAATTCTTTTATGAAATCAGGGATTTTGTTAAATGTTTTAAATGTAATGTTGAGGGGCATACTATCAGTAGATATTTTTCTAAATTATCCAAATGCAGACAAATTTGGGTTCCTCAAGGAACTAAAATTGTCCCGACTAATAAGATTAGACCCACTTAGATTGGGTACCACCTAGGAATTTTTTGAGGTACTCCTTGTAGATTAATCTAATAAGCATCTATGAGTAAGGACAAATTGTTCCTAGAAAGTGACTGTTCTCAGCACGTGATAGGGGATAAAGTAAAATTTATGTCTTTGAAACCTAAAGATAAAAGTTATGTGATTTCTGGAGACTATGCCATGAGTAAGAAAATACGTTTAAATAAGATAGTAAGAATTTCTAAGATTTGTGCTGTTTTATATATTCTCTTGTTGTCATAGAATTATTGCACGATAATCAAATAAGTTTACATATTTATATGTGATAATCTTGTTCTATGTTATATGAGATCCACTAAAAGTATTGTTTAAAAATATGCGAAATATGCTATATCAATCCATGACTTGTTCATCACTGAATTAAGTTAGTGTGTTAAAATGCATGATATCTTGATCTATTTGAAATGTTGCGGTTATTTAAATGATAAATTTATAATATAATGCATTCATATGGTTTGAATTCTAAGTATTAACCATGATCGTGATAAAGTAAGCATTAGATTTATGTTGACAATTTCATAAATTATCATTGAAATATGTTTGCTGTCCTAGTGTGTTAAAGATTGCATGTTTTTTGTTTCTATAAAGGGAATATATTAATTGATAACGCGAATAAAGCATGTTGACTTAATTAAAATTATATGATTTCATGCTATATTGTTGAAATATGTTGATTGCCTCAGGTTTATTCTCTTATGTATGAATTTGCTTGTTCACAATGATATAGGGGGAGAAATTTTTTATAAGTGGGGCAATAATGTGTTTTGATTAAATTGAAAAATGAGATATTGAATATTTTGATACATTCTATTAGCTTATCAATATATTTACTAAACCTTTAGCGGAAGATCATTTTATGAGAATTATTCAAGGTTTAGGTATGGTTAGACATAATGATGTTTGCCTATAGTAATGTTTTTGGTTCCTTATCTCTACTTTTTGAGATGACAAAGGAGGAGAATTTGTTTGATGTTTATCATTTGAATTGATTGACAAAGGGAGAAATTGTGATTAAATTGAAATATTGAGCTTTAAATGAGTTAGTTGATGTTTAAGAATTTATTCGCCTAAGTATTGCACTGATTAAAGATAGATCTAAGGTGAAATGACTATATAGTGCTTTATTGAATATCTTTATCGTTAAATTATTTTTTATGCTCATGTTGAATATCTAATTGAATTATTTGAATTATTTTCATGATTGTGGTTCAACGAGTTAAATACCCGTCCTCGGATTTAGGGAGAGTATGATTATATTTTTGTTTTGAAGAAAATATCAAAATTAATTGTCATCATAAAAAATGGGGAGATTGTTGATCTTGAGGTTTTGATGGATAAGAGATTGTTGATCTCAAGGTTTTGATGGATAATTAAGGGTCGATATTTTTTGTGGAACTAATGTGTTTGTTGAGTATTTCAGTAAAAAAATTCTAATTAAAAATTGAATCATGAAGAAATTATCAAGGGTGCAAAGATGGACATTGAAGAAGTGAAAAGTATTGAAGATCCAGAAGAAATTAGGTGAAAATAACTCAAACACTCTTATACTTTTAATGCAACCCAAATTATGATCACACACGACACTAATTAATGAATTATATTTTTTGTATGTTTGATTTGATAAAATTTAAGATCCTAATTAGTGTTCAAATATTTGTTCCTACGTGAAATTGAAGAATGAAAATTGACCTAAGTAAGAATAATATTTAAAGTTTTATTTTAGTTTCAATTGTGTTAACCAAGAAAAACAATTAGTTAATGGGTTTAAACGATGAATTTTGGAGCTAAAAGTGTGAAAATGAACATCCAGCGTAGATTGGTCAACAGACCAGGAGAGGATCGGTAAACCGATGGGTCAAGGGCTGGAAATGTGACTCTCTAAATTGATTGGTCAACCGATCGTGGAAGGATCGGTCAACTGACCGTGGTTTGATTTTGGCATGGATTACATCCTCAATCAATTGGTTAATCGACCGTGGGGTAATTGGTCAACCGACTGCCTTAAAGGTTTGGCTTGTGTTACATCCTGAATCAATCAGTCAACCGATTGGGTAGGTTTCGGTTAACCGACTGTGTGGGTTGAGATTTCGAAGATTTTAAGGTTTCGGTAAAAAGACTAGCCGTTTTTGACAAATCCAGTGGAGTATTTTGGGGGATTTGAAAATACTAAAGATATGATACATCTATTTTGATATCCCCATTGATTTGATTTATATAATCAAAGATTTTCTCAATTTTAGTAACTAAATACTTTTGATCTTTGTGATTGATGTTTAAGAAATAATTTGTGGGCATAATTGAGAGATTTAAAAGTTATTTTTAAATAAAATATATTATAATTGAAAGGATATGATATATGGAGTCTATAGGTGCCTTTTAGAGGTCTATCATTTGAAAATTAGCCGTTAGAAGGATTGTTCTAATTCCTTATATATAGACCTGCGAATTTGGATTAAGAAACATCAAGAATTATCAAGTTTCTAAGCTTTCTGAGAAATATCATTCTGTTGAGATTATTTCGAGAGATTATTTGTGTGTAACGTTCTTGAGCTAAAGCACTGTTGAATTGGCGTCACTGATCTGTGTTGTTTTGCAATCCTGTTTCTATATTTCGGTATTTTCCTGGTAAGATCTTTCTAAGTTATTATGATGAAATTTAATTTCATATTAATGTTTATTACTTTGATTTAAGATTGTTGAAAAATCGTTTTTAAACTTAAGAGCATAAAAATTCTTTTTGAAACAACTTGGTGATATTATCTGATTACGTGCTTATTTTTGTACTACCCACACTTGTTATGATCTTATATTAATTTAACTCACTTAGATTCTATCACATAGTAAATTTTGAGACATTAATTGATTATAATTATTTTGAGGTGGTAGAAGCTCCGAGTGGGATGAAACTCATAATTTTTTGTATTTGTGGGTTTGAGCGGATTAGACAAGATTGGGTCGGTGTCTAGTCAGGGTAGATAGGGTTTCAATATTTTTTGGGAAAAAGGTTGAGGTTTGATCTTTGCCTAAGGTATAAAAATGTTAGGTTATTCTTTTCCCTTGAAACGAATTAGGTTTTGATTCTTCCTGAATTGAATTGAGTGAATTGTGGTGGTTCCATCCTTACCGGTGTGAGATTTGATCTTTAGTATGTAAAAGAATTATGTTTGATCCTTAACCTGAAAAATGATTAGGTGGTGATTTTTCCTGTAATAAAATTAGGTTAGTCTTTTAGCTTGGTAAAAATATAAAGTTCTTCCTTAGCTTAAAAAAAAGAAAATTGTAAAGGTTGATTCTGAGCTTTGAAAAAGAATCGTTGTAACAGTTTGGTTCTTATGTGGCAAATAGATCAAGGGTTTAGTGGTTGCAAACCTCTATGGAGCATAGGGGACAAGATTTAGCAATGTTAGATTGCTGAACTAGGATATATCTTGGTGTGCTTTTTTTGTTATTTTTTTTTATTTGGGTGTGTACTTAGAATATAAACACTTATTCGATGCGTAACAAAGATAATAATTGATTTAGGATAAATTGATTATTTGATTAATTAAGTGTTGAAAGATTTAAATTGTTTAAATTTTTATAACTACCCAATTCACCCTCTCTCTTGAGTAGCTCACTAGGCCAACACTGATCAAACACATGTCGATGTCCTTGTATGGTCACGTCACCAGACATATACACAACTGATATGCTAATAACAATATCATGTATAAATATCACAAAAACACAATAGGTAAATAAGACGGTATATCACATACACAAAGACCTAAAATATCGATTTTCATCCCTGCAATATATGGTTTCATGACAAGAACTGCAAGTTCGATCACATTAAATAAGAGCTATCGTTGGATTTTTGCAACGAAAAAGCTGAGATTGTCGTCAAAGCTCATCAAATATGCTTACCTGTGTCGGAAAGGTTGACGGGATTGTTGGCAGTGTTAGGGTTCTTCTTGATCATCTTCCGCTGTGTAGTTGCCAGTGTAGTCTAGGTGTGAACAAATCGAGCAGGTACCGAGCGCGATAGTGGAGATGACAGAGTTACATAGTAAAAGGATTTTTGATCAGCAACGGAATATGAAAGGTTTTGAAATCGGGGAGTAGATATGGGTTTATGGAACGTGCTTACCAAAACCCTAACAAGTTGTGAAATGACGGTTTAATTTGGGGAGGAATCGTGTATTATGCATTCAAATATGTAACGTGTACAACACATGCAAATGTTATATGTACAATACATGTAATGTTACATATAACATCTATTATAGACTAATATATTTATGCGAGGGGATGTAGGTTACATGTAACATCGCTGTTGCATGTAACATATTGAATGCTATGAATGTTACATGTAATATTTGTCGTCTATGTCCATGTGTGTAGGGAATAGGAAGTTGAATGTAGTAATTATTATTTAAGTGTTGGATATAAAAAAATCTTATTCATCTAATCAAATCGTTTTCTATTACAAATAAATCTAAAAAAGGAATGATATTCAAATGACATAACTTGAATCCAAAAAAACTCACATCAGTTTATTGACGTGTTGAATGTAACATTTATATATCCCCACTTGTTGAATGTAAAACATTCTTATTCATCTACTACAATTGTTTTCTATTTCAACAAAGAATCTAAAAAATAATGATATTCAAATGTCAAAACTTAAATTCAAAAACATCCCATTAGTTTAATCCCTGTGTTATACCATTGGTGCTTTGCATGATTCCCTATTATGTCTGTCTATTTTCCCGTATCTTTCACATTTTCTTTCCTTAATCTCACCTCTCGATGGTATTCCTACTTTCTTCGACTGACCAAGTTACTTCTTCGATAGAGGTGGTAATATGACTGCTTTACTCTCAATCCACATGGGTCGTTCCATTGTCGGGATGACGTATATACCTCTTAAATATGTCTCACAATAAAAATAAACTCGAAAGTATTCCTCTATGTATTCATGCGTCGACAATCCACTATTGTTTATCGCTGCACATCCGTGTACACATGAGAATCTCTTTATCTGCCATTTTTTGCACGAACACGACCGTCCCACCATGTCAACTAGTACTAATGGGGATGCATGAATCTCATACACACCATTACTGGATGAGCTGATATTCCATGTCCTTCATTTGTTAATCATTTCACACAACTTGTTTTCCCAAAAGGTGTGATCTCACCGTCCATATCTTTTGATTCCTCTTTCTTCTCAGACATCAAATCCATCTTTTGCCGTTGTAGTTGCCATCTTGATTGTAGTCTTTCACCGTTCCAGTTAACAAATTCCCTTTATATCTACTAGTAATGAAGGTTCCGTCAAGGAACACCATCGGACGACAAAAACGAAATCCATCTGTACAAGCTTGAAATGCAACAAATAACCGTGTGAAATGACTCGTTTCATTATCGTAATCTAACATAACGTGGCTCTCGGGGTTTGTCTATCTACACTTATCAACATACCATCGTAACTAGTCATATGATGTTGAATAATCACCAAATACATTGTTTCGGGCCTTTTCAACCGCAAGTCACGCGTTGCGATACTATGTTATCTTCTGAAACTATCAACAACATCGACAGGGCGTGTCTTTGAGTCCATACAAACGTTGTCCGTCAAGCAGCTGGATATGATATTGGAACTCATTTGTTTGTTCTTGTTCTTACGGAATGTAGCCCCACATGTGTGTTCATTTATCAAATTTTGAATGTAAAATATACCATTTTCGCGCATCACCTGTTTGTGCATAAACCAAGGGCAATTCTTTTCCTCCCTCAATGTGCATGCAGTAGTCACACGTACTTTGTCATTTTTCAAGTATTTAAAATTGAAGCAAATCTTAATTGCATACTTCTTCAACGCATTTATGAACTCACTTGTTCCACCCTTGAATTTCTGTCCCTCTTCTTGGATACCATTAGTCCACTGAGATGACAACAATAATCTGTCGTTGCTTCGTCATAGTATATTTCCATAACTACTTTTGTAATACAATTCGTTCTCGCTGTCGCCACTACTATTAACCACAACAGTGGCACTTGTAGAGGCCATATTCGATCTGCTCGAATCGTTCAATCTTTTTTGAACACATATCTCCAACAACTCAATCTTCATATGGGCTGTTAGCAACATCATCTCTTCAAAATCGTTTTGGTATTTGATCATGCAATTAGGATGGCCGTGCAATGTGTATGACAAATTAAATTTGCATTTAGCTAAATTTGGTCATTTCTTAACAATCTTATTAGATAACTCACTAATATTGTTGTCGTTTTTCATCCTCAACACGGTTGTCACTCCCTTATATTCGCACAAACATGCAACTGAACATTACTCCCCAATACCATACCAACGACATCAGAATGTATGTGCAGAAGCTACAAATTAACATTAGTGAATGTTGAATGTAACATCAATGTACATATTGAGCAACTCACTAATGCGACGTGTGTGAATGTTGAATGTAACATCAATATATATATCAACATGTTTGAATGTAACATGTCCTGCTTTTATGTTAATGTTACATTCCACATTATGAATGTAATGCGATAAACAATTTGAAATCATCAAAAAACACGATCTTTAACTTGTAAAAAATACACTAACGAAATGTAACATCAACATACATAATTGGCATGACCTATTGATTCACCATTACACCATATATGAATGTGAAAAAATTAACATCAACATAACGTGTGTGAGTTGAATGTAACATGCCCTGTTTGTTTGTGTTGATTCTACATTCACATTATGAATCTATCGAGAGCAAAAATTGTATCATTGGAACAACTGTAACGTCTATATGCCTCAAGCAACTTATGGTCCATTATATGTATGCTTTGTATACGTACTTGCTAATTGTGTTTGTACATACATCTACAATGCAATGAACATGTCAAAAGTGTAACAAAAACACGATCTTTATGAACGTTACATACACTGCATTGACCGAAACCCTAACTATGATGTAAATGACTATGTGAAACAACTATGCCTGATTTATATCAATGCAAATAGTTGATACCTGGTGTTACTCGACTCATAATGATTTACCAATTGTCTTTCCATTGCTATGATTGGTGCTCGCAAATGTGATTCGACTCGAAATGTACCACCTATTTATTGATTTTTCAATTCGAAATGGATCGTATAAATGGAAATTCTGTATAATTTCCTATTTATAGAATATTTTTGCAACTAATTAACAATCAAAATGGAATCCTAGCTGCCTTGTATAACACGATGGCAAATATGTCAACAAGAAGTGTACGGACGGTGATTTTGGGACTTCGCTGTGCATAGAAACCGTGAGGAATGATCTTTTTGTTCATAGTCTAACTAGCAGGGTTAAATGGTAGATTAGTAGTAAATATGGGTTTGGACGGTAATTTTCCCTTGTTTTAGTTTTAGGGTTTAGTATTTTTCGGGTATAGTGTTTAGTGTGTGTTGTTATGGTTTTAGGGTTTATGATTTAGGGTTAGTGTTAATGGTTTAGTTTTAGGGTTAAGGATTTAGTGTTTGGGTTTAGGATTTAGGAGATATTTGGAAGAATTTGGGCTATTTTTTAAAAAGAAGTCTCATTATAATTTCACGATTCAATTATGTACCTTATCAATTAACATTGAACATAATTTGAATATCACCGTAAATTAGCACATATTTACACACATTACGTACCAATTGGTAAAGAGCAAGTTCAATTTCTTCATTTGGGATTAAATTTGGTGCGTTTGTGAATAAGAATTGTGTGGAACCTTAAATCTTAAACCCTAATTTTAAGGTCATTTTTTCAATTGTTGAACTAAAATAGATTATTTGTACTAATTAGGGTTGAACGATTGAGAGGTAATTTACAAATGATAATTCAATATTATTGGATGTGTCCCGTAATAATTTCACAATTGAATTACACAATTTGTTAAATAACACGACAAATTACAATTTAAATTATAATATCTCTGTAAATCAATATTTATTCGAAACTTTAAAGTGGATGAATATGTCAATAAAAAAGAAATAAGCATAAACTCATATGTTTTGGGGAAGGTTATTTGCCTGAATAGTCGTGTTTTGAGCAAAATCCTAGAGATCCCTAACGAAGTGAAAGATATTATTTTGACTCGGAAATTGATTTATACTACTCCCCAGAATTCTTAAGTCAGGACGTGTATATGGACTTAACTACTAGGCCATTCTTAGGGGAGACCCTTATTTCTACAAAACGCCCTACCATTCTTATGCCTCCTACACCAATATGCAAAAGATAATTTGATACCTAAGATTGACACTGCGATATGATATGATAAAGTACACTGACATGATAGTGTTGTATGATTTTATAAGTTGTATAAAGTTCTTAGTCCCTTACTTGATTTTGAAACAAATGGCCAAAGCAGTTAGCAACGTAGAGAAACCCCTAGTCTAGTCATTCCCAAGATTATTGACTAAAATATTTGAATGTTTTGTTGTGTCTCTTGAGGAAGAGAAGTATAGTGGTCCTAAGAGTTGCATTGATGAAGGAATTGTGAGGAATATGAAAATTAAAGAGAGGGATCTGGAGAGAGTCCATGATACGACATGGCCTTTATTAGAAGAACCAGTGGAGGTAAATTTCATATCTAGTCACATGTGATCTGAAAAAATAATTTAGCCTATTGGTTGGAGAGATTGGAAAGGACGATGGCAGATGGGTTTGTACAACTAAAAACAATGATTTCAAATCAGTTTGCTCATATCGATTAGGAATTAGAAGTCCTTAAAAACCAAATTAATTCCACTAAATGCCATTAACACTTGGAAGACAAACGATTCGGAGGAGGATTAATAGTATGCGAACACAATTTTATAGCTCTATTAGGTGGTGTTATGTATTGTTTTGTTAAGTGTTATTTCTTAAGCATTTATGAATTCTATTGTAGTATCTCATTTTTTATGAAATGTTATTTTTTAAGCATTTGTTGTCCTTTGTTCAATAGGGACAGAGTTGATGTGGTTGGTGGGGAATGGTGGTGGCACTTGGATGTCAGTGATGGATATTGGTGTTGTTTGTGATTTAGGACTTGGTAATGACGATAAAGGCAAACATATTTTTTTTTTTTGGATGGTTGTAATTTAAATGGTATTATCTAACAAGAAGAGAAGATGAGAGCTTGACATGAGAGTCCGATCTTGCCTCTTAGAAACAGAGATCAAGCTCGGGTAAGCGCCTTCATTAGAATATCAGGAAGTTGATCAATGGAGGATACATAAGCAACACGTAGAATCCCACTTGGACCTGATCACGAATGAAGTGAAAGTCAATAGCAACATGTTTCATTCTGGAATGAAAAAATGGGTTAGAACACAACCGAGTTGTCCCAACATTATCACAGTAAATAGCTGGGCAAGTAGGAAGCTGAAGGCTAAGATTAGTCAGTGAGGAGCTCACCCAATTGATTTCAACAGTTGTATTAGCAGTAGACCGATATTCTGCTTCAATAGAGGAATCGCCAATGGTTTTATATTTTTTGGAACTCCAGATAGGATTGCAACCATGATAGTCAATATAAGCATCAATTGAGGAGAAGTTATCTGGGTTCCCTGTCCAATCGACATTAGAGTATGCGTGTAAGGAAATAGGATATTCACCATAAAACTGAAGACCGTGATCAAGAGTATCACAATGATAACAAAGCCAATGCTTAAGAAGAGTCAAGTGCTGAGTTGTGGGCTTGTGCATAAACTGAGATAGCTAATTAACAATGAAGTCTATATCAAGTCGAGTGAGAAGAAGATATTAGAGACTACCCACAACTGCTCGAAATTCGGTAGGATCGAATAAATTAGCCTTGAAGTATAGTGAGAGTAAAGAACCAATTTGAAGAGGAGTTTGAACGAGTTTAGACTTAGACATGTGAGTAAGAGTAATTGGATCTAACAAATATTGATGTTGAGAAAGTAGAAATCCATGCTTATTGGGAACAAATTCTACTCCAAGAAAATAAGAGAGCTTGCCAAGATCCTTAAGAGAAAATCGCTTGGTTAGCAAATGAATAAACTAATTCACCAGTAGTGCATCATCTCCAGTAATAATGAGATCTTCAACATAAATCAATAAATACTGAAGATGTCCACCAGAATTAAACACAAAGAGAGATTTATCAACATGTAATCCTGACTTAAGAAGAAAAGTGCAGAGTTCTTGATGCCATGCTCGTGGAGTTTTCTTTAGTCCATAAATGGTTTTCTGTAGCTTACAAACATGTGATGGTAAGTTTTGATAAATGAAACCTGGTGCCTGATTTATTTACACATTCTAACTAAGATTACCTTGCAAGAAGGCGTTATTAACATCAAGCTAACGAAGGGTCCATCCACGACTTACTACAATAATAAGAACAAGTCTAATTGTGCTAGGCTTAACTACTGGATTGAAAGTATTATAATAATCAACTCATGTTGATGAAAACTTTTGCAACCAAGCGAGCCTTAAACCTATCAAAAGAGCCATCAAAATTATGTTTAGTACGTAGAATCTATTTACAACCCACAACATTTTAACTAGGATTAGAGGGTACTAGCTCCCAAGTCCTATTCTGAACAAGATTACCATATTCTTCAGACATGGCTTGGTGCCATTTTGGATCTTTGGGCTTGGGTTGGTGTTGTGGGTTTAAGGTAAAGAGATTTTAATAGTTGGTTGTGAAGATTTAGCTTTTGAATTGGTTTGTGAAGGTTATTTTTGGCTCTGGTTCGTATGGAATGATTTAATCTTGTGGTAATTTGGTTTAGTTAGGTGGTAGTTGGTAAGGTATGTGTGAAGGGCATGGGGTGCTGTTGGATTTGGTTATTGGTAATGGTAAGGTTGGAATTGATGGGTTATACTATTCAATTGTGTTGGAGCTTCACGTTGGAGTTGTCTTTGAGTGTCAACTTCAAATAGTGGTATATTGGTGGAAATAGTAGTAGACTCTGGACGTGGATCTTGCGTAGGTAAGGATGCAAATGGAAAAATTGACTAAACAAACTTAACATGCCTAGAAACATAGACTTTTGATGTTGATGGATCATAACATAAATATGCACTTTGAGTTATAAAGAGTACTTGAGAAAAACACATGGTTTGGAACGAGAGTCAAGTTTATGACAAGTATATGGGCGAAGTCAATGATAGCACAGACAACCAATTACTTTGAGGTTTGAGTAATTAGGAGGAGTACCGAAAATCTTTTCGTAAGGAGAAAAGAGACTTAATGTTGGAGTTGGATTAATCAAATAAACAGCTTAGCAAAAGCCAAAGGGATAGATGCATGATAGAGAAGAGTGAGACTTCATTCAATAATATGGAGATGACACTGCTCTGAGAAACCATTATGTCGGGTGTGTGGGGTGGAGTAGTGAGATGAGATATACTATGAAGAAGAAGAAAATTAGAAATAGCAATATATGCACCGCCATTATTGGAATACAATACATTGCTTTTCTGATTGAAATGATTTTCTACAATGGCTTTAAATTTAATGAAAATGTCTTTTATGTTTGATTTTTTAGAGGATAAAACCAGATGTACATAGTAAAATGATCAAAAAAAAAATATATAACACTTAAAGCTATCATTAGAAATAGTTAGCAAAGTCCATAAATCAGAGAAAATTATTTGAAGAGGTCGATTAGAAATAATGGTAGAATTAGAAAACGAGAGTTTCTGACTCTTATTGCAATGACATGTATTACCCGAAAAATTTAAGGAAATGGAAGATTATAAATCTAGATTATTGATAGAAATGATATGCTTTAAAATAGAAAAAGTAAGGTGCCCCAATCTGTGATGCCACTCGGATGAAGTGGTCTTGACACTGGAAAAAGAAAAAATAGAGGTGAGGATACTGGCCACTCATACACGCCATACTTAGTTTGACCCTTCAAAAGTGTTACTCTTGTGCGACGATCCTTTACAAGAAAAAAATACGGTAAGAATTCAATGAATACATTGTTGGAAATAAAAATTTAGAAATTGAACTTAAGTTTTTTTTTTTTTTTTTTTTTTTCTTTTTTTGGCTAGGAATACAAAATAAAAATAAAAATAATATATATATAATAATTATTTCAGGAAAATCGAGCATTGGAATTTTTGAGAGAGGTGGAACCAATATGTATTATGGGAAGACTCGTCCCATCTCCAATCATAATATCGTTAGAGCCATTTATGGTGCAAGAAGTGATAGACTGCTCAGGTCGGAGGTGACTTGATGAGAAGCACCACTATTTAAGAGCCATGTTAGAGTGTTGGAGGTATTGGCAACAAAGTGTGCTCTTGGTTGCCACGAAGAGTTTTGCATTGGTGCACTGGTATTACTGGATGTCTCAATTGGTACCAATCCAAATGAGAGGCAACGCTTAGCAATATGTCCTTGGATTCTGCTGATTTAGCAATAGCCAAGGTAAGGTTTTTAAGAGCTATGATCAGGATGGGAATTGTTATGACCGACATTAGTAGATACGGGAAAATGATTACTAAAGATGGGCGACAAGCACTAGCCCATATTATTGCTTCCAGATTTGAAGATGGACGCTAGCCATTGTTGTTTCATGAGTTATAACTGGAATTTGAAGAGTTGCGAGACCCATTGTTGGTGCGACTTGTCAGATTGGCAGAGGCAGAAAAATAGAATGGTTCAGTTTTGTTGGTACCTTGGAGAGATTCTTCAAAGTTTAGAAACTTTTCATCTAGTTCATCGAATGAGATTAGATTATCTCAAGCTTGAATTGCACGAACTAATTCTTGGTAATCGTCACCAAGTCCCTCGAGAATTCTTTTTGAGAGGTCTTCATCATCTACTGGTGCACTAAGGATTGAAAGTTTATCTGCTCTAGCTATGATGGTCTGGAGGAACTCCGAAATACCCATGGATCCCTTAGTGAGTTGTTTTAATTGGTTTTTCACCTGTTTGATTCTCTCTCGTAGCCATATCCCATGTTAATAGGAGAGGGTTATGGAAAGAGCGACCTCACTATTGAAACGGCACAAACTGAGAAAGTCTATATAAAGGGAAGGTATCAACATATTGTTTTGATAATTGATACAAGTGCTTAAGCTTTCATAAAAAACATACTTACTTATTCTCACGCCAGAGGTTTTTTATCCGACACTACACCGGTGTCAGCCTAAAGAACTAATCGATTTTGTAGGTTGAAGGAGGAAGTTGTGAAGGTTTTCGGCACGTGGGAAACTGATTGCACGTGATAGGAATTTTTGGCAATATCATTTGGCGCTGTCTGTGGGAAATGCTTACAGAAAAGCTTACCGTTGTGACAATGAGGCAACCACAAGCAAGAGGAGTAGTGCTAAGTCAAAGTAGTGACATTCCACCACCAACGAACAATGAAGTTGATGTAGAAGCATCAGAAGAGGTTCGTGCTAACCCTTCGCCAAAGGTTCAAAGCACTGATTCAAAAATCGACGCTCAAACGGGAAAAATATCAAATATGGTAGATGTGATCAAGTGGATGGCGTAGTAGATCTCCAAGAATACACCACAATCCCCTCCCTTTAATAACGGTTTGGGAGAAGAAGCGAAATCTCTAGGGTCTTCAAAACCACCATCCCAAGGGGAAAGGGCTATCCAGGAAAATGCTAGCGACCAGCCATTAGAAAGAAGGGTGCTCAGCAGATTTAGATCGTTAATTCATATCAGCAGCCCAAAAGCAGGGATGAGAGAGATATACCCCTAGATGAACTGGATACGCTGCTGAACGGAACTGAGATTCTATTCACCTCAGACATCTTGGCGGTACTACTCTCGAAGAAGTTCAAGCCCACAAAGTTCAACAAGTATGATGGGAAAACATACCCTGTTAACCACATCCTCTAATTCAGACACGTCGTGGTCTTGTATGGAGCAGGCGGTTCTACGCTGTGCAGAGCTTTCGCCACAACCCTGAAGGGGTCCGCCTTGGAATGGTTGCACAATCTTTCGCCTAACTCCATGTCATCATTCACAAACTTTAGGAAGATATTCATCAATCATTTCATAATCTGTTAAAGGTTAATGAATGGACCTGACTATCTGCTGGCCTTACGACAAGAGAAGTGAGAGTCATTGTGTCAATACATGAACCGCTTCAATGAAGAGCTAACGTGTATTGAGGGTTACAACACTAATCTCATTATCAATGATTTTACTTTAGGGTTGCGCCATGGAAGATTTTAAGACTCCTTCACCAGGCATAACCCGAAGAGCATATCTAAGCTTATGGAGAAAGCTAAGCCCTACAGGAAGCTGGAAGATGTCAAACTTGCAAGAGAAGTAGGGGTATTAACCAAAGAACACCCTAGGCAAGGCGAGAAGGACTACAACAGAACAAAGAGTAGTAGCTCATATAGGCAGAAAGATCACCCCAGAAGCTCAGGTTCTAGATTGGATGCATGTCAAGAACCAAACCTCTCAAGTCTAAGGATGCCAATATCTAGGATTTTGCATGAAATTCGATCATCTATAGTGGTTCAATGGCCTCCCAACACAAACACAAGGTCCAACAGAAAGAACAAGTTGAAGTATTGCGATTTTCACAAGGACCATGGTCATAATACCGATGATTGCTGGGAGCTCAAAAAGAAGATCAAACGACTACTTGACATGGATAAGTTACGTGGCTACTTACAGTAGCGTTCAAGGGATAGGAAAAGATCCCTAAGTGAAAGTCGTCACGAAAATCGTGACAAGGAGCACAAAGATGACAATCCCAACAACAATCGTGAAGTCATTTACATGATAAACACTGCTAGACCTGCTATTGGAGAAACCAATTGAGAACAAAAGAGAAAGATCCGCGAGGCAGCGTTGCAGCTCAACTATGGAGAAGCAATATCAGTGACCATGAAGCTAGGACTAGTTATCATCTTCTTTAATGAAGATTGCAAGGAAATAATGCACCCCCATGAAGATGCCCTCGTCATAACCCTCTGAATCTCTAATTTTGAGGTAAGACAAATCCTGGTTGATATAGATAGTTCTGCTAAGATCATTTGTGTGAACATACTAAAGTAGATGAGAGTGCCTAGCTTAGATGTTAGCTCAACTCAGACAGTCATGGTAGGATTCAATGGAGATATTAGCTCTCCCAAAGGGAAGATCACCTTGTCAGTCACAACTAACAAGGAAGAAAATGGGTACACATAGGCTATAGAGTTCATGGTGATAGACTTCTCATCTCCTTACAATGCAATATTAAGGCGTTTATGGCTGCATGTAATGAAGACTGTGTTATCGACGTACCAGTAATACATCAAGTATGCAACAAATGGCTCAGTGGCGGTGATACGAGAAGACCAGGTGGTATCCAGGCATTATTTCATAATAGCTATGAAGGGAAAGAAGAATACCTTATAGCAATTAAATCCAAAGTAGGAAGAAGCTCTGCCAAACAGCTTAGATCATGAGATCGATGATTTCAGAGAGCACCCCAGTGTTCTCCAACCTGCTGAGCAAGTATGGGATATTACTTTCAAACAAGGAGCTCAGAAGCTGAAAATAGGAGAATCCCTAAGCCAGACTAAGGCAGAGGAGATTAGGAAGCTACTAGAGAAAAACCTAGACGTCTTCGCCTGAGGTTCAGAAGACATGAAGGTCATCAGCCCTGATGTGGCAATCCACTGGCTTGACATATCCAAATCTTACCCACCAGTTAAGCAAAAGATGAGGATATTCAGCCTTGAAAAGGAAGAGGTAATCAAATCTGAGGTGTAAAGGTTGCATGTAGATGGCCACATAAGGGAGGTGATATTCCCAAAACGCTTAGACAACCTTGTTCTTGTTAAAAAAAAAAGAATGAGAAGTTGAGAATGTGCGTGGACTTCACGACCTCAATCAAGCATGTCCAAAAGACTGCTACCCGATGCCAAGGATAGACTAAATAGTGGATGCAGTAGTAGGGCACGAATGGTTAACCATGATGGATACTTACTTAGGATATAATCAAATCTGGATGGAAAAGCAGGATGAAGAACGAACAACGTTCATCATTCCAAGAGGTACTTGTTATTATAAAGTAACGCCATTTGGTTTGAGAAATGTAGGAGCAACCTATTAATGACTGGTGAACTTCATGTTCTGAGAGCAAATTGGAGCAACCATGGAGGTCTACATAAACGACATGCTAGTTAAAATCTCTGAGAAGGAAGATCACCTTTGGCATTTGCAAGAAGCTTTGCTATACTGAGAAAATTCAATATGAAGTTGAACCAAGAAAAATGCGCTTTCGGTGTGGCATCTGGAAATTTTTTGGGCTTCGTGGTAAACCAATTAGGAATCATAGTGGATTCAGGGAAGATAGAAGCGATCTGATACATGAAGTCCCCTATAACCATAAGAGAAGTACAAGTGCTGGCAGTAAGGTTGGCAGCCCTTAACATATTCATTTCCAAATTTACTGATAGATGTGCCTCTTTTTTCAAAATTTTGAAAGGAAGCAAGAACTTTCAGTTGGATGATAATCGTGATAAGGCATCGTAATCCATCAAAGACTCATTGGGCTCAGTTAAAACGCTAGCCAAGGTAAACCCAAGAGATGAGCTCTACTTGTATTTGGCAGTAACCTCAGTTGTAATAAGTGCAACATTGGTGAAAGATTACCCAGGAGGGCAAAGACCAATTTATTACATAAGCAAGTCACTAGTACCAGTTGAGACTCGCTATACTAAACTGGAAAATTTCACCCTAGCTTTGGTAACTTCAGCTCAAAAGTTGAGGCTATACTTTCAAGCACAAAAGATCAACGTGCTGACCTCCTATCCTCTTGAAAATTTTATTGTTGAGTTGAATTCTCTAGGTGAAGAAGTAATAGAAGATGGAAAATGGCTTGGTTAGTCGATTATACCATGGAAACTGTGGGTAGATGGAGTTTCAAACATGAAGAGATGTGGTGCAGGCATCGTCCTGAAAACACTGGAAGGAGATCAACTTGAAAGAGCTGTGCAACTTGGTTTTCGAACCTTCAACAACGAAGCATAGTATGAAGCAGTAATTATTGGGCTCACCCTTGCCAAAGGATTAAGAGCCTAGAATCTAAAGGTGAGGTCAGACTTACAATTGGTGGTCAACCAGATAAACGAAGTGCACAATGTGAATGAAAAAATGTTACATCTTTACGTGGAGAAGGTAAAAGAGCTAACCACCTCACTCTAAAGTTGCAAGTTTGAAACTGTTCTAAGAACTGAAAATGAGTAGGCTGATGCACTGTCCATACTGGCTTTTTTCTTCGGGTCAGATCAATGGTCTGAAATGGTGTAATTCCTTGAGCAACCATCCATAGTTGCACCATCCAACATTTGCGCATGCATATGCGAACTAGATCAGAGGGAAGACTGGAGAACCCATTTGGTTCAGTACTTAAAGGAAGGAACTTTACTAGACAACAAGGAATCAACCAGAAAGATCCTATACAAAGTGTCAAGGTATGTGCTGACCAATGATAAACTATATAGGAGATCTTTTTCCCAACCTCTATTTTTTGTTTAGGATTAAAGAAAGCCACCTATGTCCTGCAAGAGATTTATGAAGGGGTTTGTGGAAATCATCAATAACGAAGAACCTTGGCGCATAAGGCACTTAGAATCGGTTACTATTGACCAACAATGCGTAGCGATGCACAAGAATACATCAAGAAATGCGATAAGTACCAACGACATTAAAGTCCCAGCTCAAGAGCAGACGCCGATAACTAGCCTATGACCTTTTGCTCAATGGGGGATGGATGTACCATTCACCCCAGCGCCAGGGAACAAGAAGTACTTACTGGTAGTGATTGACTATTTCAACAAGTGGGCTGAAGCTGAAAGCATGGCGACAGTAGGAGAAAACGAAGTGAAGAACTTTCTTTGGAAAAATGTAATTTGTCTTTTTGACATTCCAGTGATACTGATATTTGATAATGGAGCACCATTCACCAGTGGCAAGGTTGTAAGGATGTACGAAGAATAGAAGATTCAACACCGGACATCTAGCCCGACATATCCACAAGCCAATGGATAAACTGAGGTGACCAATCGTTCCATTAAGGAAGCGCTGAAAAATGACTGGATGATACTAAAGACAAGTGGGTGAAAGAACTACTAGAAGTCTTGTGGGCCCATCAGACCACACCAATATCCACCATAGGAGAAACACTATTCTCCATGACTTATGAAACTGAAACTGTAGTTCTACTAGAGATTGGGCTACTGTCAGGACGAGATGGAACAATCAACCTTATGGAGAATGAAAAAATCATACGATAAGAGATGTACCAGTTGGAAAAGAAACGTGACAAGGCAACTATGAGAATGACGGCCCATAAGTCAAGAGTGGCAAGAATGTTCAATCATGCAGTACGTCCAAGACATTTTGTAGTAGAGGAGCTGGTACTTAGAAGAGTGATATCGCACCGCCCAGAGGCTCGTTTAGGAAGCTAGCCCCTAACTGGGAGGGACCCTAACGAGTAACCAAAGTGAACAGGCTAGGGACCTACTGGCTGAAAAATTAGGATAGCGTAGCAATCCCAAGACCGTAGAAAATCTCACGCCTACAAAAGTATTTCGTATGATGTGTCTTATCTTTCTAAATTTCATGTTTTTCATTGAACTTTGAAATTTCTTTTTATTTATCTATATGAGACATTCATTGAAATAAATAAATGAGATTTTCTTTTTATTCTTTCTATTGCAAACACTTATTTTGTCATATTCTGATTTAAATTAAGTGTTAAAAAAAATTTAGTGTATAAAAACTGAGTGTACGAAATCATTTTGGTGCTAAAACCAATTAACTGAGCAGATTAGCTCAGATACTGAGTGTAAGTTAATTGAGCAGATTAGCTTAGATAAGAGTAGAGCATATCGGCTCACAAATTCAAAAATGTGCAGAGTAAATCAACTCACTCACAAAACATTTAATATGAAAAAATTAAGTGTAAAAACTAAGTAAGCAGAGCAGATAAACTCACTCACTAATTATAAATGAACATAGCAGATCAGCTTAGACAAGAGCAGAGCAAATCAGCTAACTCATTCAAAAATGAGTAGAACAGATCAACTCACTCGTAGAATATTTAGAATAAGAAAACTAAGTTAGCAATAAAAGTGAGTAGAGAAGAGCTAGTCATTTTACTTACTTACAGAGCTGAGCGAATCAGCTTACTCACTTATAAAATAAATCAGCTCACTCACTTACAGAGCAAAGCAGATTAGCTCACTCACTCACAGAGCAGAGCATATAAGCTCACTCATTCAAACATGAGCAGAGCATATCAACCTACTCACATAGAAGAGCGGATTAACTAGCCTTCCAAAGCACTTGGTACGCAGAACTAAGTGTAGAAGAGCTAAACAAGATTGGCTCACCAACAAAAAACATTTGGTATAGACACCAAGTGTAAATGAGTTGAGTAGACCAGCTCAACAGTTAACATTTAGTGTTCAATACTAAGTGTAAAAAGTACGGGCTTATTAATCACTAAATAAGCTTCAACAATGACTCTATCAAATATGAGATGCTCATCTTCAAAATATTACTTATTTAGTCAGGATTAAAATCTAGAACACTTGTCAAGTCTACACTAACTCCATGGTAAGGAGTGATAAGTTCAAGAATGGAAAAGAACAATATCTTGAGAAGAATGTTATAGAACAAGACGAAAGAGAAATTCTCATTGAAAGGATTCATGTGATGGTAAAATCTGGTTTATCTTGTTTTAATGGCTTTGCTTACTGTGGATGATAGTTCATAATTCCTAATTTCTTCTAGCCAAAAGCCTACGCTAGTTTATAACTAGCTTCGTATACTACCAAGTTATGAAGGCAGGCAGGCAGAAGGAGAACGAACAACACAGCAACAACACAACAACACAAATTACCAGAATCCATCTTTTTAATTAGCAAAAAAGAAGGGGTACATATCGTTACAAAATAAAAGAAAAAGAAATAACAGAAGACTGTTCATCATACAAAAAAAGGAAAAAAGACCAGAAAACTGTTCGCTTAAAAAAAAAAAAAAGTCTAAAACTTTTTCTATGAAGCCAGGGCTGAATGGGTGGCATTAATTCGACCTAGGAGAAGGAAGGAGACCTAACCCTTCAGAGTCTGAGTTGGAATGGTAGAAGTCATGCTCTTCGTACTAGTTGATCTTACGGACCAACTCTTGGATCTTTGTCTTCTTCTCCCAGAGCTTATCCCGCTTCTCCTTCATTGTGTCGGCATACTCTTTATGGAAATACAAGTGACCAGACAACTCACGAGCTTCCATCTCTGACCTCTTCTACTAGTCCCTGAGTTCTTGGAACTACAAAATGGCATGAAAGTGAGCAGCCTCCATAGTATAGAAGACGACGCAAGTATCTTCAAGTGCTCTTAGATGAGGGTACTCGTCGTAGAGGGTCCTTGCCGTTGTCATCAATGCTCGGAAGTTTTCACCCAACTCAATTTCTTATTGCCTTTTTTGTTGTATGGCCTCAAAAGAGGAAAAAGGTAATGATATGTTTGCAAGAAAAAGGGGTGAGTGGAATAAAAGAAGGAAAAGACTATGTGAGAACTCAAACAGAGAAAAAGAAAACGTTGGATGTATGTGAAACATCAACGCTTGGTTTGGTTTTAAATAGCCAAACCAATGAAGAGAAAATGTGAGAGAAGTGTAAACGAATCGTAAAAAATGTGCATTTATGAATAAGTTACGTGCACTGACGAAAATCGTACTGCAATCATGACAGTGTATTCCCAATATTAATCGGCAGCTACTGTTTAAACAGGTCATAACAAAGAGAGTTATCATTACAAAAAACTACAAACATTAAAAATTGAAAAGACAGGAGTCAAGTAAGAGTATGGTACTTTGATCTATGACTTTTAGCTGGCCAGAGATCTGTAAACTAGCAACAGCAGAGGCAGTGTTACCAGACAGAGCTTGAGCTTGATTTGAGCTTGAGCTTAGATCTGAGCTGGATTTAGGCACCTCAGTCGCTGATGTGAGGGCTTCTGATGGAAGTACTTCATCTTCAGCACAAGCTGCACCTCTTTCAGCATCATTGTCTTCTTCTTCAACAGGAGTACCTTCTCCTTCTACTCCTTTCTCGAGCTTAGTCTCCAGGAAGGAGAAATCGATCCCTAGGCGTTCCCTTAACACCAGGCTTTGGCAGTGGCGATAGCCCACCAACTGAATGTTCTTGGACCTAGAGTTAAATTCTGCCTAGAGCTAGTCGATCGTTTCTTCATTCCCCTTTGCCCTCATTGCCATCTTTGCTGTTAGCCTCTCCACAGTCTGCGTTTGATTAGCTTGGAGGGCAGCGTCCCTAGCCTGGAGGTAAGTCCTCAGGAGATCTACCTCTAATCGTGCTGAGCTGACCTCTCATTTCAGAATGACGATATCTTCTTTCAAAGTAGAGTTATCTTCCCTCAGAGAATAATTGTCCGCTTGAAACCTGCTACTTTCTGTAAAAACACAACACGTTGCTTTTTCTATAGTGCTTCATATTGTGCATTGGTGGCTCGCAACTCAGTTTCAAACTTTTATTGAGATGATCTCGCTAGTGCCAAGTCAGTCTCAAGAAAGACCTTCTGTTCTTAAAGAACACGAAGGTCCTTATCTAGGTGACTGGATTCAGTTAACTGATCCATGAGCTGAGTATCTAACTCAGTCACATCATCAGAACTCCCTGCTAGCGCAAAAGAGATATGGATGCTCTGCAAAACAGTGGCAATTAATAAAAAACCAACGCGATAACTCAAGAAATCTAGAACTTATTAAATACAAGGATAATTACTTGATGGAGCGCACATACAAGGGTCTTGAAGAGCCCAGCCTGGTTGCGATTCCCAATTTTGGCCCTGCTCTTGTCCCAGGACTGCTAGAACAACATCTTTATGGCATTGTCGAAAATCTCCTATCAGTTGGAGATTGAGAGGCTTGCTTCCTTTAATAGATGACCCATCTGCTCACGTGTCATGCCACGATTTCTTGGTAAAGCAGACATCCCCTGACGGGAAGCTATTGTTGTAGGGAGAGGTGGTTGATTGCTTGTAGAAGTAGGCTTTGTAGCATAGTTGACAGAGACCCCAGCTGCACGGGTGATAAGTTCCAACCCCCTAATCTATGTGGGAATTAGAACTTGGGCTAAAGAAACCGGCACAGAGACAATCCCACGTCTACGTCTGCTCAATGGTTGAGAATCTTCATCAGAGTTGAAATCTGCAAGGAGAATGAGAGGAGGACGAGAAGCCACTGGTCGAATTGCAGCAGGCTGAGTAGTAGAATGAATTGCAGGCCTGGCAATGACTTGGTTAGTTGGCTGAGCAGTAGGTGGAATTGAAGGCCTGGCAGCGATCTTGGTAGCAGGCTGAGGTGCTGATTGCCTAGATGGCCCAGATGGTTTCTTAGCAAGTCTCTTATTCTTCTTCCTGATTTGTAACTCTTCCAGGTGGTAGGATTTTGACTCATCCATTATTGGCAGAATAAAAAGGTGGGAAGCAAGAACCTTACAGGACCTCCTCTATGGGACCAACAGCTTCCTCAATTCGTCCTCAACCTTGGGTGTAAGGCGAAGACTTTTGCAAGCTTTTTCATTTGCATAAGACAACCCAAGAAGGTATCAAGACCATTGTAGTAAAATTCATAAATTTAATTGCAAAGAGAGGATAAGTAAAAGAAATTACTTAGGTAGTTAAAAGGCCTCAACACAACTGGAGACTGTCATATTTCATCAGGAGAAAACGCTCAATTACCCTTGAAGAAGAGGTACCACCTTGGCCAATCTTTTCTCACCACAGCAGCAAGATCAGTAATGAAGGAGAACCTCTTAACGATGGACAAATAAAATCTCTACTTTCAGAAAGAAATTTAAGGGAACTGACATTCTTAATCGTATCTACAGTAAGGAGAACATCGTTTACTCAAGAAAGAGCAACAACTCCCATGATCTGACAGAATCCATTGGGGGTTAATTGGGCAGGAGTAATTTCTAATTGACGAAAAATATTACGAAGGAAATGAGTGAAATGAAGTATGAGTCCATATTTGAACATCCACAAAAATAGACATATTTCATCCTCTTTGGCACTACATAAATGTTTGTTTTCGGATGGAACCCTAATAGAAACGGATGAAGGAATACCATACGATTCTCGGAATGGCTCAAGCCATTCATTTGGGACAAAACTCGTACCATGATCTCCCCAGTTAATTGAGGAATCGGTGGATTGAGAAGCATGGGTAGTTGTTATCTACTCCATAAGGGGATTTGACGACAAACTAGCCACAGCCGGACTGTTTTATGGATTCAATGACATTTTAAATAGAGCAACAAAAAATCGAAAGAAGAATGCGAACAAACAGCACAATCAAAAGATTAGAAGAAGACGAGAACTTATGCGAACGGGAGAGATGATATTTCGTCTCTCTTCTCTGAATCGTCACGAAAGTCAAGAGGGCAAATGATATGGAAAAAACTCCCGCCTACGACTATTGAAGGTTTGAGGGCCTTGATAGGTCGAATCTGATAAATAATCCGACCTGGAAGAACCAACCCAATAGTCATACTGGGCTGAATACACCAGGCCACCAGGGAATAGGCCTTAATGGCCCAATACTTAAACAAAGTAGGCCTCGCAAGCAGACCTAACAATGGGTAATCAGAACACACAGTAACAAGACCAAGAACAGGTCAGCCCATAACCTCCACGTCCCCTATGCATGAGGAATGTTACAACTGACCAACCGTACGTCAATTATGAGATTACCGCTATATCCTATGTTAATAGGAGAGGGTCACGGAAATGGCGATCTCACCAATGAAACGACACAAACTGATAAAATCTATATAAATAGAAGATATCAACATATTGTTTTGATGATTGATTTAAGTGCTTGAACTTTCATCATAAACATGCTTACTTATTCTCGCGCCGAGGGTTATTTGGTCGACACCATACCGGTGTTACTCTTAAAAACTAATCAGTTTTGTAGGTTGAAGGAGGAAGTTGTGAAAATTTTTGGCACGTGGGAAACTGATTGCACGTGCTAGGAATTTTTGGCAACATCAAAAGGCATTCGTGTCTTTTTATAGAAAAATTGTCAAAAAAGGTGATCGGTATTTTTCAAATGATTTTTTTTTATATAATTTTGGAGAAAAAATAGGAAAAGTAGGTAATAAATATCAGTGAAATTAAATATCTTACAAATACAATACATATTTAAGGAATTGAATGGTAAGAAATACATTGAAGTATTAAGTGAACCATTAAAATAGCAGTCAAATACATTCATGGGCAGTTTACCGGCCAGATTCAACCTATATGCAATTAGAACCAAAGCATCAATTTATACTCCAGTCAAACCATTAAGTAAATGTATTTAAGAAGGTTTTTCTATTATTATTATTTTAATTATAGATTAATGGAAGTTGAAATTAATTACTCTTTACACCCAACCCTAAACCTAATTGGCGTGGCTGGATAACTTTTTAATCCTTTTCTTTGTTGACTTCGACAATTGGAATTGGAACCCTCAACGAGATGCATTTATCTTTATTAAGAAAGTTACAAGCAAAGACATAAATCTATTAGGATTAAGGTTTTATTAGGCTGTCTTTTTAATTTTAATACATTATTTTTAATTTATTGTAAATCCTATTATTACATTAAGTGCATATATATAATATTCATGGAAAAAAAAAATTACCTTCTTATTTGAATATGTTTTAAATGAAAAATTACACACTCTTGTATTTATTTTGATTACCAAGCATGCTGTAGGAGAATTTTTGTACTTTTTTATATATATAAAAATAAATTACTGTTTCGTATGTTTTTGTAAAATATTGTTTTGTTTTACTTTTAAAGGAAAAAAAAAAATATAACATTTGTTTAGTGCTTGAAAAATATATTTTTTTTTTAAGAAGTAGAAACACAATTTTTAATATTTTTTTTCAAATAAAGATATATATATATTTTTTTAAATAAGACATCGATGGATGGAGTACGATAATTCTTTTTAAATCATTTTTCTTTTTCCTATTTTCAGATTAAGAGATATTAAAAAAAACTAAAAAACTTTATTTCAAGTGAAGTTAAATTTTTTTTTTAAATTAATATTAAACTCAAAGTTTATATCTTAGCGGTTATCTAGTGGGATACTTGTCGCCGACCAACCACTTGTACCCGAAAAATAAAAATTAAAAAAAATAAAAACCGTGTTTAAATAAATTTGTCGTTGGTGTGCGCCGTTACAAGCGGACCAATAGCGTTGACTTGACATGGAGCTCGCATTGCCCTCCGCTATCTTATTCTAATCAAGATTGAACCGCTAAAACGAAATGGATCATCTTATATTAGAAAGAAAAATCAAACATTTAACGAGTTGTCAAAATTCCACACCGTGTTTCTCCTTCAGTGGTGTGCTTCCCCTGTCACAGACTTCAATGGACCAAGTCTGAAGACTGAACTCATTTATAGTATTCAAGCGCTCTCTTTTGTTTGTATTTATTTCTCTGATTCCTTAAATTCTTGGAAAATCATTGGGTGCTGCAAAAACCCAGATTCCCAGAAGTAGAATTATCGTTAATTGTGGGAAAACCCTTGTTGTTTTGGAGCTCGGATTTGTCCTCTGTTTTCTCTGCGTTCACCGTCGGTGCGTGTTCTGTGTGTGTGAAATTCCGGTGGTGGGGGAGTTGAGCTATGGCGGGGGGTAGCGAGTACGAAAGAAAGCTCGATCAGACGCCCACATGGGCCGTCGCCGGCGTCTGCTTGGTCATCATCGTCGTCTCTCTTGCTCTTGAAAAGATTCTTCACAAACTCGGCCATGTACGGAAACTGTTAACCTCTCTCTCTCTGCTCTGAATTTATCTTTGTTGGTGTTTAATAGTGTTTATTTGAAGTGGGTGTCGCCTTATCTGTTGAAAGATTATGGGTTTCTTCTTCAATTCTTGCTGTGTTTGACCCTATGCAGTGTTTCTCTCACTGAATTTGTTGCTGAATTCGTGTTCTTGTTGAATTTGACCTGAAGTTCTCTGCTATTCACATAGATTTTTTCCTTGTCAATTCTTTAATTTATTTTTGACCCTTCATGAGCTTGTTTTTGGAATTCAATGCAATTGCTCTTAGCTTCATTTTTCTGCTAAGGTAGTGTTTGGTAGCTTGGAATTGTTAACAAAAGCATGACATTTTAAAAAAAATCCGAGGTTCCAATTCCATGAAACCAAACGCTACCTAAGAAATTTCAGCTTTCGCTTGTTCTGTATACAAGGGTAAAACTGCGTACTTACATCTAACCCTTCCCAGACCCCGCAATGGCATAAGTTTTTGTACACTGGGCTTTCCTTTTTTGCTTGTTTGTTTCTGGGCTTATTTGCTTCTCTCTTACTAGAAGTAATTGATTTTTTTCCAACAGTGGTTTACTGAGAGGCACAAGAAAACACTATATGAGTCTTTGGAGAAGGTCAAAGCCGGTAAATCAACACAATTTCTATCTCACAAAACTTGGGTTTCATATTAGAATTCATACTGAACAGGCTGCTAATTAATGTGTTCTAACATTTGTAAAAAATATGTTTGCAGAGTTGATGATTCTTGGCTTCATCTCTCTAACCCTCACATTTACTCAGTATTATATCGCCGATATCTGTATCCCAGAAAAGGTGGCCGATACTATGTTGCCTTGTCCTAAAAAAGGCAAATCTTCGAGTAAAGAAGAGGAGAGTAGTGGTAGAAGGCTTTTATGGTACGAGCGTAGATCTTTAGCCGCCGGTAGCCCCCCTAGTGGTTGCAAAGAGGTAAGGTTAAGCATGTAATTGTTTATATTTATATATATAAAAACTGAGATCAAACCATCATACATTTTTTCTGAATCACCTCATTCACATGAATAATGTGGTATAAGAGCCTTCACATAAAGATAGATATCTTTATTGGAAGGGACTTTTGCCAAATATTCCTAAAGAAATAATGAGCTTTTTTATGCTTCCTGACAAATTCCTAGGCAAATTTAACAGAGAACATCGGTTGTCAAATCATAACATCTAATTCAGAAACCTTTAGAACCTGTAAACCCTCCACCTCAATCACATAATTAGCAGGAATAAGAGTCTGAATGAATTGCATATTCAACTCTAGCCAACGAACATCTTTGACTTGTAGATTAGAATACTTCACATCTACCAATAGCAAATCACCCAGCGGATACATTCCCGATACCTACCTAAAACTGAATTCGATCCTCAATATAGAATTTCCCTTCAAACAGAGCACCTCACATATGACTTTGATGACCAAAGTTCTTGCACTTAGCTATGGGGCAATCCCGATAGTATTTACTTTTCAAAAACTGGGACTAAAGTGATGAACGTTCTCTAAATGTCCATCATCGTTTCATCTAAAAGGCCATAATTATCTCTTGCAAGTGTCGGATCCCCATACTACCCTCATCAATGGGAAAACAAGGATTTCTCCATCTCTTTCAAATGTAACTTTTTCTTTTTCGGATTAGTACCCTAAAAGGATCTAGCCAAAATTCTCTCAATTGCCCGAATAACTGAAACAGGAGGAGAAATCGCCATGAACAATTAGAATGTCATACTCGGAAGAACCTACTTCAAAAGAATGAGCCTCCCACCATTAGAAAGCAGCTTATCTTGCCACCCTGCCATCTTTTGTCTAATCTTCCTAAGAGGATCATCAAACATAGAGTATTTTTTACCCTCGTACAAGGGACTACCCTGAAAATTAAAAGGAAAGCACCATCTCTTAAAGCATGTATGCCTCAGCACCCAGCTAAATTATCCAAAAGGAAATACAATTAAGGTATAGTTTCAATGCCCAATAATGGCATTGCTTTTGGTAGAAGTTGAAAAATAGTCTATTTTTTGAAAAATCAATGGCTCAATTAAGGTATAGTTTCAATGCCCAATAACGGCATTGCTTTTGGTAAAAGTCAAAAAGTAGAAATGTTGTTCTCCAAGGGCATTCTAAAATGGAAGTCCATGATTTTTTTTTTGTATGAGTGCGCGTGCACACTTAGAGTTTGAAGTATATGGATTCACATTAGTTTCGCTAAATTTTTTTTTTTTCTCGACAGGGTAAGGTACCACTTATTACAGTTGATGGGCTTCATCAATTACACATTCTCATATTCTTCCTAGCGGTTTTTCACGTGATATATAGTGCGGTTACTATGGTCCTTGGGAGATTAAAGGTAGTTGAAAAATCTTCGAATTCTTATGTGTTTATATCAGTAATTTGAACCTTCTTAATCCAAAAGAAATAGCTTATTTGTTTGTCTTTGGGGAATTCGAAGCATTTTGTTGATGAATGTCGTTTATTAGGGCTTGTTTGGGGGAGTATAAGTATCTTAACTTATTTTTTCATAAATAACAAGTTGGGTTTTCTGCATTCTTGGCCAATCCGCCAAACGGGTACTAATTTCCATGGTTGGATTGACGAATTGTTACGTTCAGCTCACAAAAAGCACCATTTTGGGCATATTCCTAGCCAAATGACAGAGAAAATCTATATCAAAAATAGTTGGGGAGCATTTGGCTCGCGAAAATGGGGCTTCGGAATTGGAATCAGAAATGAACGCATATAAAAATCTAAGAAATTACTTGCGCACATTTCTAATTCCAATTCCCAAGGTTGAATTCCATGCTACCAAACACTAGCTTAATGTTTCTATTCCTGGGAAAAAAAACAAAAACACTTTCAGTCGTTTACCGAAAAGCTATTTTATGCAGACTCGTGGCTGGAAGAAGTGGGAGCAGGAGACATTATCTCATGACTATGAATTCTCTACCGGTATTATAACATTCCACTATCAAATAAAAAAATAAATAAATAATCCTTCCCCATATTTTTTTCAAAATTTTTGTTCTCATTTTTGGAGAAATGACCTTTTTTATTTGGTTCCAAAAATTCGAAGTGCAGATCCTTCAAGATTCAGGCTTGCACACGAGACATCTTTCGTGAGAGCACACAATAATTTCTGGACCAAAATACCCTTCTTCTTCTATATCGTAAGAAAAATTGCCCCTTAAAGTTGAATTTCACTATAAACTTGATATTTTTAAAACTCATGTTCATAATTTTTGCAGGGATGTTTCTTTAGGCAATTTTTCAGGTCGGTTAATAGATCCGATTACATGACCTTGCGCAACGGATTTATCTCCGTGAGTTTTTCAAATTTCGAATTGAATTTGAACTATTTCTCTCTCTTATTCATCGTCTTGATTAATTGTTATTCGATTTTGATGCTTCTGTTATAGGTTCATTTGGCTCCTGGGACTAAATTTGACTTCCAAAAATACGTCAAACGATCACTAGAGGATGATTTGAAGACGGTTGTGGGAGTTAGGTAATGAAAGCCAGTTTTGTTTAATGTTTCTGTTCCCAGAAAATAGGGAACAAAAATATGTTTCTTTTCAGCGCTCAGAATTTTAAAGTGAATTTCTGGGAACATAACCTGATTATTCTAGTTTTCTGGGAATAGGAACAGAAACAGAACTCTGGGAACATTTTTTTTTTTTTTAACTCTCTTATCTTTAGAATTATTTTTTTGACCTTGTTTCTTTGTAATGAATATTGGCAGCCCGGTGCTATGGGCTTCATTTGTGATTTTCTTGCTTCTCAATGTTGCCGGTGAGCCATATCCTGATTAACAAAATTAAGGGTCTGTTTGGTGTCATGGAATTGGAAGGCCCAATTCCAATTCCGTGCAACCAAACACTACCTAGGAGAATTCATTATGATTTACTCTAACCATGAATGCATGAAATGTCTCTTTGCAGGTTGGCAAGTATTGTTCTGGGCATCCTTAATTCCTCTATTTGTAAGTAGTGTGTTTTTTTTTTTTTTTTTCCCCTTTTGGTGTATGTGGGTGTGGGTGGGGGGGTTGGATTTGTGAGAAAGCTAGATTTAATGTGGATCGTTTATTTGTCCTCCAGATAATCTTGGCTGTTGGAACGAAGTTGCAAGCAATTTTGACTAAAATGGCCATTGAAATTGGCGAAAGGCATGCAGTGGTTCAAGGAATTCCTCTTGTTCAAGGCTCCGACAAGTACTTCTGGTTTGGCCGTCCTAAGTTTGTCCTTCAGCTCATCCATTTTTCATTATTTCAGGTAACTTTTTGAGTTAATTTTCTTGGAAAATATAGTCATAGAAGATAAGTTGGTCTTTCTGTTTCCAAAAATCTTGTAACATAAAGCTGGAAACAATTCTGTTTTGTCCCCAAAAACTTTGTTCTATAAATTTGAGAGCAGAGCAAAAATGGATTTTTTCTTCCCCCCCTATTTCTGTTTGTGTTCCTTATTTTTTTCGAAACTGAAACTGGCCTGAGATACTGAAAAAAAAAAAGGCAATATCATTTAGTACCCGTTTCACACAAGGTTTGGAAACTTCAAACCGCAGTCTGGAATTTACCAAATCGATTGATTTTTGAGTTTCCGAGTCCCGGTTTTGGGTCTGAGTAAATCAAGTTCTTTGACTTCTTCTTCTTCTGACCTTGTTTGCTTTTTCTTGTTTGCAGAATGCATTTCAGATTACATATTTCTTCTGGATTTGGGTAATGAAGCGTGTTTTTTTTTTTTGGGTGTTTGTATTTGAAATTTGATTCATTAAACTTGCTGATTTATTCTCATAGAAAATAATTTTTGCTTCTTTCTGCAGTATGAGTACGGGCTCAACTCTTGCTTCCATGATAATTTCGGGCTTGTCATCACCAAAATCGCTTTAGGGTAATTTCCATGCAAAAATTTCTCAAAAATTATAATTATTATCCAAATTTTGATATTGGAAATTCGATGTTCTTGAATTGAACTAAACGTTTTTTTTTTTTTTTAATTATTTTTATTTATTTTTTTATTGGTGGTTTTGACAGGTTTGGAGTTCTTGTATTGTGCAGCTATATTGCTCTTCCTTTATATGCTCTTGTAGCTCAGGTATGCACAATTTGTATTTAGCAAATAAAAAATAGCTAACAAAAAAATAAAAAAGACACTAAAAAGACATGGATTTTAATTTTTTAAACTATATATGTACTAGTACGAGATTCCTTTTTGATAAAAATAAAATAAAAATAATGCGACAAAATTTTGCAGATGGGTTCGCACATGAAAAAATCAATTTTCGATGAACAAACGTCGAAAGCACTCAAGAAGTGGCACATGGCAGTGAAGAAGAAGCATGGCGGCAGAAGTCCGTCTCATACCATAACTCTTGGCAGCGAAAGCCCGTCTCCCTCAATGGGCTCTACCATCCACTCCTCCACCGGTGGGCCCACTACACTTCATCGGTTCAAGACCACAGGCCACTCGACCCAGCCCTTCAACTATGATGCCCAAGAAGCATCTGATCTTGAAGATGACGATCCAAGAGCCCACATCGAACCAACGACTAGCTTGATCGTGAGAGGCGACCAAGGCGAGGTCGAAATGGGTGGACCCAACAGTGGGGGTAGGGGCGAAGACGACTTTTCATTCGTGAAGCCGGCCCCACCGAAGTGAAAAATTGGCGTCCGTTAGGGTTTTTATGGTGGGCTGATGGCCCAACGACCCAAGTTGTGATTATCTAAGTTTTTAGAGTGGTAGTTTATATGGCTGTATTTGTTGTATGTTTTACATTATTATTTACTCTAAATTAATTATTTTAATTTTTTTTTAGAATGTACCAAATTAATTATCAAAAATCAAGTTACAAGTTACAAAAATTTTATAATACAATTTATTCCGATTGAATAATTAATCGATCGGTGTCATAATGTTGAAAAATCCATGATGTTCTCAACTTTCAACTCAAAAATCAACACCTGCAAATTTTTTAAAAAAAATACTTGGGATACCGGTGTGATATTAATCGAGTATCCTCGGATGTGAGAATAAGTTAATCAGGAATTGAGTGATATTAGAATTGTATATCAAAACCTGGAAATCGCAATATTTATAAACCAACATCTTACCTGAATTTGTGTCTTAAATGATCAACGTTTTCAAGGTCTTACTGACCTCTAACGTACGTATGAGTATTTTGAATAATACTCTTACGCCTTATTTTATGTCAAACAATTCTCAGTGTATTAGATATCTCATGGGCCTGTTTATCTCATGCCCACATTCAATTTCCTATATTCTCAGACACGACTTGCTTATTCAAGTCCATCATCTGATATTCAATTATCTAACATTATATATGGGGTTGTTAAGCTCATACCAATTATTTTTCGTTCATTATATCTACCTCTTATATCGTGAGTGAAACCACTTTCATCACGATATAAATTCATCTAATTTTATCGAGCAGATGAACTATTAGATCATACATTTTAATTTTAATTTGAATAAATAAATCGTATTCACATCAAAATTCCATCTCTCACTTTGAGTAAATAATATTTTCACCTTACAAAAGAAAACCTTTAAACAAAAAATAAAGATGGAAAAAATGAAAGGATAAAGATGGAGTCCCCACATGGCGGAGGGCTCACATGTTTTTGAGTTCATGGTCCAAAAGCCCATAAGTAAAGGGAACCTACTACATGCATTGCAATACAGAGAGAGAGAGAGAGAAAGATGCCTGCTTTGGCGGTGGCCACTCCATTCTTTATCGGACATCAATACTCATGTGACTTTCATTACCACACATTTTCTATTACTAATATTTTTTATTTTCTTATATTAGAACAGCCAGATCCAAAAATCGCATAATTTCTCCTCCAAAAATGACCTCTCTCGTCACGTAACGCATTAAATACTTATCTAAACCATTAGATCCCACGTTAATCCCAAGACGTTTGTCTCTAACTAAAAAAATAAATGCTTGAACTTGAGAAACTTCTGGCCCAGTGAGGCAGTTAAATTCACTAGGATAACCAGTATTATAACATCAGATAAAACAACAAGCAATGAAAGTAAAGACAGATAAAACCCTTAAAATATAAGATAAGTAAATTTCTCCAGACCATACAAGTGCACATCGAGCAGAATTATTTTAGTTTAGATTAAGGATTTTTAGAATAAATTTGTAGATTTTTAGACAAATGTTGATATGGAAGTGTTGTATCCACTTTTTGACCTGTTTCTAACCCCCCTCATGATTGAATATTATACAACTGTGAGAAAGAAGAAAAAGTAAAAATTGGTAAGATCTTTGTACAGCCTTAAATTAACCTAAATAAATTATAATAACGCTATATAGGTGGCGGCATTTGAGTAGCCAAGAGTGTTTAAAGTGGAAGAAGAATGAAGTTGAAAATCGGGCAAAAAACAAAAAAAGTGTCCAATTTGGAGTATCAAATTGATAGATAAGATTCACTAATTTGTCTCTTTTGAGTGAACCTTTTCAATCATTCTATTTAAAAACAAAGGACACGGTTTTAGAGTACCCATTGTTTTTTTATGTTGCATAATATCATTAATTCCAATGTTTGAGTATTTTTTTTAATCAATATTTTTCTCTAAATTTTTACCATTTAATTTTATTTATTTTTTCATTTTCAAGGTATTAGAAAAGATTTCTTATCTGATATATAAAGCTGTCACGTGGATTACTATCAGTATTTTAATTTAACTATTTTAAACCATGTAGATTCAGTTCAAAAAGTACTAGGTCAGTGGATTGCTAGAGTGTTATAGAAAATATGATGAAAAATGTGTTTGTAAAATGTAATTACATAAAATTAAAGTTAAATTGTTACTTTAAAATTAATTGAATAAAAAATTCAAAATAGGAACTTACTTTATTAATATTAGGATTTTTATTATTTAATTCTCCAAAGTAATGTAACCTATTAAAAAGATTTCCAACTGTCAAATATAAATTATTGGTCCTCCAAGATTTTTTTGAAAATAGTCATTGTTTTTTAACCATGTTTGATTTTCAATTTACAAATTATGTCATTCTACAAAATTTGTAACCATATACATAAAAGTGAAAAATTCATTTATCGTGGAATAACCCATATGTAAGAAAATCAAAATTGCAAATGTTTTCAATGTCAAAAACTAAAAATAATAATAATATTATTTTAATGTACAACTTACGTTCTTTATTTGATATACATATTGTATATTTTTTTAAAAAAAAAATACAGATTTCTGAATGTTGAAACTATTAAAGTGTGAATGTTCACATGTGAGTAAATAACAGTGTGAATGTTCACATATACTGTTGTACGAGTTATTTATTTCGAAGTGATGTGAACATTTGCACTAGCACAATAATATTATGAATGTTCACATTGATAAAAATCTATTAAATCTGATACTTTAAAAATTACTGTTTCAAAATGGAGTGAACATTCATACTAGTATAAATAGTATTATGAATGTTTATATTGATAATATTTACACTCAAACAGTATTCATAATAGTATCATTGAGAATGTTCACCGATAATCATGAATGTTCACATATTTTAACATCAAACATATAAAAACTACATTCTTGTATAATGTTATGATTGTTCACACTATTACAAAATAGAAACTCACACTGCACTAAATTTAATAAGATTATCAGTGTGAATAGTCACACTTTTTTGAAATAATAACTTCCATCAGATTTAGTAAAAATTATCAGTATAAACAATCACATTACTATTTGTACTGCTGTGAATATTCAGGGGATGAAAATGCAATTTAATAGGAATTTTTAATGAAAAATCCTTGAATATTTTTTTTACTCATGAAATTATACAAATAGTTGAACTAAAAAATAGTCAAATATTCATGAAAAAAAAGAAGAGAAATTCAAGTTTTGGAAAAATAAATTGCGCGAATACTAACTCACTCAATTCTCAAGTATTTCGACATCTCCATCTGTTATTTCTTGCTACAAATCCTCGGTGTACTTCCCATCGACTGTATACTTGATCGACTCTTGCGATTCGACTCAGATAATCTTTGGGCAATACCCATTTCAATCTCTCCTTCTTTTCTTACTAGATTCATTGATCTTCATTTTTCTTCTTCGCAGCAAAACTAGAAACAAAGTACAACATAAGACTGGTATTACCTTTACCGTTCTACTCAATTCCTTGGCCATCGATCTCCAGCTCATGATTTTCAAGATTTCAATCACATTATCGAGAGAAATATTGCCAGTCTGTTTGATGTTCTTTGTCTTCTTCCTATCTTTCTCGGGCTTTTTGAGTGCCTTGATGACTAGAGTCACGACGAAAATGACAACCATGACTTTAGCCTATTGATTCTATATGGTGAGCTTATTGGTCACCCATAGGCCTTTCCAGTCCTGTGCGGTCTCCTTCATGATATCTCCATCGATCTTTTTCGGGGAGAGACCAAGATGACCAATTTTGGGGGTTAGTAAACTCATAGCTCCAACTTCTTTGTCGGTGACACGAATGCATACTTTGATGACCTGACTGGGGGCGAACTTCGGTGACATCTCTAATCCGGCCGAGGGCTTAATTCACACAGAGACAGAACAATTAGGGTTTCCAAATTCTTGCAAGGAGAGATAGAGAGAAGAGAGAGGGTGTGAATATGAAAATAGATTCGATTTTGGAAAGATAGTTATTAACCGAATGAACTTTCTGTTGTAGTTCTTGTGATTTATGAAAGAATAGTAATGTCAGTTCCTTGTATTTTATCATTCGTTGAGTACTAATTTCTATACACTATTTTAGAAAAGATTTTTTATCAACATAACTCTTTGATTGATTAATTTGCTATAGTAACTCTTCAATTAAGTTTAAAAAATAAAAATCTCATTATTCATACATATATATATATATATATATATATATATATATATATATATATATACATATTTGAAGTTATTTAGTTAGTTTTGAACAATATTTTTTGAAATTTTTGGGTTTAAATCAAGCAAAATAGTATTGAATTTTTTAAATGAATCTATTTTTTTTAACAAATAATAATAAGAAACATTTTTTTAATGAGAGAAAGAGAGAGTACAAGGTATATTGTGTGCTCCAGCACGCAGTGGATAGCCTCCTTTTGTCCTTCTCCCGCACCACATGCTCACCTTTTGTCGCTCTAGACGTGATTATCTAATACAAAATAACCCCTCTCTGCCAACTATGAACTACCCTCTGCTTTCCATTTCCTGCTTTGTCTACAATTACTCTTATAACAAACAGTACCTTATAAGTAAGCCGATAAGATGAAACTCAAAGGTCTTAATTGTCCGAAAGGTACAATAAGTACTGCGTAATTAAAATATTGTAGAAGCTATAAGAGTGCGTACCTTTTGTCCGGGTATATAAGTCCGGCTTCGCTGCCACCACATGGTATTCACATTTCCTTTCACAGTTGAAGAGTTACCAAAAAAGCCTCCATCTCTAGAAAGAGAAGATATATACATACATATATGTGTGCATCTATAGCCGAATCACTATGACTCGTCCCGATAGATTTCTCAGTTCATCGTCGTCGACGAAGGCGGCGGATCCGCCGGAAGCCGTTGCCGTGGAGTCCGATTTCGTTGTCATACTCGCGGCGTTGCTCTGCGCCTTGATCTGCGTGGTCGGCCTCATAGCGGTCGCTCGATGCGCCTGGCTCCGACGGAGCGCTGCCGCGGCTAACAGCCAGTCTGCCTCCAGGCCGTCCGCCAACAAAGGACTGAAGAAGAAGGTAGTCCAGACGCTGCCGACGTACACGTACGGCGCGACGGAGAAGGGGAAATCGTCGACAGAGTGCGCGATCTGCCTGGCGGAGTACGCCGACGGGGACGAGATCCGCGTGCTGCCGCAGTGCGGACACGGATTTCACGTCGCCTGCATCGACACCTGGCTCGGATCTCGCTCGTCGTGTCCGTCGTGTCGTCAGATCCTCGTGGTGGCGAGGTGCCGGAAGTGTGGGGAATATCCTGCTGTCAGCGGCGTCCAAGCTCCGATTCCGACTGAAACCGAGCTGAAGGCGAGACAAGACATCGCCGGTACTAGCTTCTTTTTACCTTGAAAATGAGCCACAAATCGTTTTAACTATAGAAATCCGTGATCCAAAATTTGATGGATTCCAACGAGATAAGAGATTTTCAGAGATTGTTGTGCAACTTCCATGGCGGAATCGTTCAGTTAGGCCTGAGTTCATGTGCGGTTGTGATTTGTCATGTATTTTGCAGATAGGGTGAGCGCATCGTTCGTCACGATACATGTGCTTATCGCTCTCTATATTCCGCCATTTTTTTTTGGCTTTTTTCTCAACACAAAAGGCAAAAACCATGAAATTCGCCAAACTACCCAAGGCACTGCATCAATTTACACAAGGGAAGCAAGATTTAACCATTTCCGCTACTTTCTGAATTTGAATTGAAGGCAGGTTCATTTGCCTGGAATTTCTATTTTTCTTTTTCCTTTTTCTGTAAATATTATATAAATATATCTTTTTTTTTTTTTTTGGTATGAATGATGCTCAGAAGGTATTGATTGGCCAACCGCTCTTTCTGAAAAATTATATTCTTCGAATTAAATAAACTAAATTTGAGGCTGAATTAATAAAGTGCTATGGGCACTTGTCAACACTTCACTTCACTTCAATTGGCCATGATTGATGGGAAATAAAATGGCAAAGTTAGTCTTTGTTTTTTATTTATTTTTAATATAACAACAATTGGATCAAATTTTTAATACTAATCATCTCATCAAATAATTGCGGTGATTAAATCCTTTTTAAGAGAGTTGAAATTTTGGTTCCAAAAAAGAGGGTAACATCTCTTAGGTACTTGTTCTTGTAATTATTGCTCAAGTATGTCCAACAGTTAATTGTGTCATTTATCAAATATAACACACGAAGGGAAGTTAATTGTGTCATTTATCAAATAGGACACACGAAGGGAAGGGAGTATTGAACTTTTATCGATAATAATAAGTTGTCGATAAATTTTCTTGAAGTTGCAAAATAAAATACTAATATAATTGTTGTACATAATTTTGAGATAATTTTTTAAATTAAGCTATCAACTTTATTTGTATATATGAAGGTGTGTATGGACTTTGCTTTTGCCTTTTGAAAGGAAAAATGATAGGATTGAAAGGAGGATGCCGATTGAAGATTTCCTAGTTTGGAAGCCAAGGCTTTGGAACCTTAGAAAGGATAACACAAGTATTCCCTTCCACAGGCCCAAACCAAACCAAAGCAAACGCAAAGCAAAGTATGATAATTCATGCAAGGGAAAGGGAAAGTGAAAGGGAAAGGAAGACTGACTTGAGGCTGAAGACTCATAGACGCAGATTCTTCGTTTTTTGATGGAGAAATTTGAAGAATGAGTAAAAAGGAAATTAGATCAAAATATTGACCCTTAGTTGGTATTGTTTTCGTGTTCTCAATAAAGTGTTTACTTCCACTCTAGTCCACTACTATAGGGAAAGATTTCCATTTTTTTAATTAACTAGGATTTGATTCTTTTAGAAAACATTTTAAGAATTAAATTTTAAATTAAATATTAAATGTATCAGGCCAATGTAAAAGAGTGTGCTTTTAAGATCGCTCGGGAAGATGATTAGTCGAATATCACTTTCCAGAGAAAAAAAAAAAATTGGAGGAGAAGAAAATTTTGCACAAATAATTTTGAGTTTATGAATACGAGTCAAGCGAAATTCTTGTGATGCTAAAGTGATAACTGCTAGTTTTTAACTGGATCATATGTATTTTTTTATTTTGTTTTTTGACAAAAACATTATCTATAAATAAACATTTTAAAGAAAAATAAAATAAAATATTAGAATTACATTTCTAAAATTACCCTTTTTAAAAAGAACACAAAAACCCTAATTAACTCATGCGGAGATTACTTGGATTTCTCATTAGAGAGTCAAAATTACAATATAAATGATTTTTTTTTTCCGGGTTACATTCAATTTTTTGTGAATAAGTTTATGAATTTATGGATGACCACTTAACTAATATATAAGTTTTTGAAAAATATGGTACGGACTAAACAAGAGTCAAAATGTTGGGTCAGTGAGTGAGTGTGTTAATTAGAGTTAAATTAACTAATTTGGATTTAAATATGATTGTGTTAATGTTGAGTGTGTTTAATTAGGGTTGAGTATAATTTGTTTGGTTAGATATATATTAATTTTGGTTTAATTAAATTTAATTGGATTTAAATATATTTTGTTTATTTGGGTTTAATTAGGTTTGGTGGAATTTATTTTATTTTATTTAGATTGGATTAAATTAACCGTTACAAAATAGAAAATGACAAATCAATATACTATAATTGTTGTGTTATATTATTTTTGGTCTGTCAACGTAAAAAAAATAAAATAAAATGGGACAACTGTTGAATTTTAATAAAAAAATTGCTTTCGAAAAAAAATTAATGGAGAAGAAAAGTTTGCGCAAGTAATTTCGAGTTCATGAATACGACACGACTCAAGCAAAATTCTTGTGATCAATGAGAGCAAAAAACTAGCTGAGTAATAAATAAATTTTCGCTCAAACTCCAATAAATAAATTTAAATGGATCAAAGGTATATTTTTTTTTTGACAAAAAATTATTTATAATTTTTTTAAAAAAAATAAATATATTAGAATTACACTTCTAAATTTAAATGGATCATAGGTATATTTTTTTTTTTTTGACAAAAAATTATTTATAATTAAAAAAAAAAATACATATATTAGAATTACACTTCTAAAATTACCCCTTTAAATAAAAACACAAAAAAACTAATTAACTCATGGGGCCATTACTCGAGATTTCCATTAGACTGTTAAAATAACCAACCAAATCAACGATTTCTTTGGGTTATATTTCAATCTTTTGTGAACAAGTTTTGAATTTATGGATGAGCAATTATCTAATATATAACTTTCTAAAAAAAGGTGGCGGTTGATGTTTTTATTTTTCTGTTTCTAGTTCTGATAAATTGGGATGAGAATTCTGCTTCCATTTTAGAGTATTCGGAAAATAGAAACATGTTTAATAACGACCATTGTCTTCAAGTTATTTCTTTTTAATTTATAAGAACACGAACAAGAAACATGTTCGATTGCAACATTTGTTCTTTTTTTTCCCCTTTAAATATATGGTGGTTGGCGTGATGGCGATGGCCGTGTGATGGTGGTGGTGGCCTGCGGGATGGTAGTGGGAATAGTTTTGTGAGACTGAATAAGAATCAACATTTTTTTTTTATTTCTCAAATTCTTAAGAAATTCAAAAAATAGTCTCAAACTACACCGAAAATTTTGGGAACATAAACGTGTTTACCAAACGTATTTTTGTACATTAATCCCAAAATGTTGGGAGCGGGAATAGGAGTAAGGGAACAGAAACAATAACCAAACATGCTTAGATTAACATTAAATGAAAATCATGTTATTAATTCAAAATAACTATTGTTTTGAACATTGTTTTTTTTTTAATTTAATTATATATTCATAATCATCTAGATAAGATTTTCAAAACAATATTACATTCAGTTTTTTCAACAGTTTTGAATTCAACACGGTACTTCTAAACGCATTCATCTACATTAATCCCAAAATATTGAGAGCAGGAACAGGAATCAAAGAACATAAACAATAACCAAATGGGGGCCTAGATTAACATTAAATGAAAACTGTGTTATTAAATTTGAAATAACTATTGTTTTGCACATTGTTTTTCATAATTCAATTATATATTCATAATCATTTGAATAAGATCTTCAAAATAATATTACATTCAGTTTTTTTTCCATCAGTTTTGAATTCAACACGGTACTTACTTCCGAATCTTTATAGTTTCTTATATTTTTGTTGAATTCAATATGATACTTCAATAATATTTTATAAATCTATTTTGTTGTTATTATAAAATAAAAAAAATTTTGAATGTAATTAAATGAAAAAATATTAAAAAAAAATTATAAATTGAACAATAACGATTGTTGTTGAATTCAATATGAAATTTATCATCGTGTTGAATTCAACAGATTTAAAATTATATAATAAAGTATATACAAATGGATGTTTTGAAGTTATTGACTCTACGATCATAAATTATGTAATTAAATCAAGCAAATGATATATCCAAAAAAAGTTATCATTATTTTTAGAACATAAAGTGGTTTAGTTTTAATTTGACAACCATTTAGTTTTAATTTGATAATCATCCCTACTTTTATGGCATGAAAATAGATGTCAAAATATGATTTTGAATTTGTAGGGGACATTTTAATGTGGGCCGATTTTGAAAATAGAATTATTTGGTGCAATTAATATTACTTGAAGAATTAATTGCATCGGTTAAATTCGGTGGAATGGTATTCTTATTAAGAACATTAGGTCAATTGCCCTCAACTCATTGATATAAAAACAAATATCCACACCAACCTCAAATGTGAGTCTCTCTCTCTCTCTCTCTCTCGGCTCCATCAACACCACCAGACACCAATAACACTGGCCACCACCACCATCCACTACCAACCCCATGCCACCATCGACCACATGAAAGAATGGGATATTAAAATCACAAATTTACGTAGTGGAGAATACAAAAATTAAATCATAATTAATATCAAATTCCTTAAAGTCGGATCTAATTGTATCAACATTAAAGAAATAAACAGAGAAATGTTAAATCACATTTAATACAAATGTTACCTTTTTCGGCGCTTCAGCCTCAGAGCTGGTAGTTCCCGAGGTGTGATCTAAGTAGTCTCTTCCGAGAGCATTTGAACACAAACAAAATTTGTACGAGAGATTCGTTTATCTCAGAAGTGACACATATCTCACCTCTAATAGTATCCACACAGTCTTCGAAATAAAAATGTTATTGGGATTACTAATGATTAGATCTAATTCCAAAACTCCCGGATAACTCTGATTTGAATCTAGGCGGTAGTAAGATTCAAGTCAGTAAGTATATACAAAAAATAAAATCTCGCAAACACACAAAAACGAGCTTTGAGAAAGGAAAAAGTGTCACAACCCGTCCCGGATATCCGTCATCCCGAGACTGGTGTGATTACAACATGACATCACCATAAACCCAAATAGATTAGTGAAATAAACTATACGCACACTGAATTATACAAACATCTACTATGGGGCACACACCCGTCCCGAAATATTGATTAACTAAAAGTATTTGTCCATGAACCTTTTATAGGTTCGCCTTTGACAGCTTCTCTCAACCGCCTATATGACTTCATCACGTAGCCCTACCTAGTGCCAGTAGGGGACCGACTCCTAGCTGTTGTACCTGCGAGTGTACTGCCTTCTTAGTAAAATATTTTTAAAATAATGACACATTCTAAATATCACCATAATTAAATATAAATCAAGCATAAATATATAAGTAGTGACATAGATAAGTTCCATCTAGTATACAAATCATACCGATCACCATAATAAATAATAAATCATTCAATATGAGTAAAATACCACATCTCAAACACACACTTCAAACACACATCTCAAACACACCACTCCACCACAACACACACACACTGGCTAGCCATAGTGATCGTTTTAACCTCACGATCGGGAGTTGCAACGGTACCGTAACATCCGTAGGAATGCCTTCTTACGAAATATCCACACCCCTTTTGGGGAGAAATATAATCCACACCCCTTATGGGGAGAAACATTCATATCCCATGGGAAGAATCCACACCCCTTACGGGGAGAAACCACACCCCTTTCGGGAAGAACAATCATGGCATCGTCAAAATCAAATATAACATCATCGAATCATAACTCCATAAATATTGTTTACTCAACATCGTCAAATCACCACGTCTATCTTTTTTCCTCAAAACCAACTTTTAAATCCAAAAATCATATTTTGCATTTCTTTTTAAAGAAAACGTCCGATTCTATCAAAACCACTTCTTCACCCCTTATTTTTAGAAAACCCGGCATTTTAGAAAAATAGATGTTTCCTATTTTATTTTAAAAATACAGTCTAATTTCACCAAATCCAGCAAGAATTCATTCTCAATTTCTTTTCGAAAACTATCGAAATCTTCCGAAAATTCAGTTTACCAACTCACTCAAATCCTGCTTGATCCATGTCATTTATAGATTCACACAGTTTAGATAATCACAAATGTCATCTTATATATATATATATATATATATATATATATAAAAAGTTTAGTAAGAAGACAGTACACTCACCTCGATATCCGTTTTGCAAAACTGACACTGACCGCACTCTATCTAGACGCCAGTGCCTACGAACCTAATAGTGACAGAGTCTAAATTAATATCTTATCTAAAACCTCCTAATCATGCAATGCAGACCCTATATACCGAATCGTTACTAATTTTATGTACCACGTACTTAAAATTAATTAATCGTCACGAAATTATTATGATTTAGGATTTGTAACACTAACTAAAATTTAATTTAACGAGAATTAATAATCGATTGAAGTTTTACCTGTTTCCGAAACGTTTGGCGACCACGAAATGGGTTTTGGATTTTCCTGGGATGGTTTCTGCAATTTTCTCTTTTTTTTTTTTTTTCTTTTTCTCTTTTTTTTTTCTTCTTTTTCTTTTTTTTTTCGCGGCTGTTCCCTGCGTCTGCTTCAGTTCCACCGATAAGCTCTCTCACTCTTCCTGCCACCGTCCGCCGGCCACCCTGCACCGTTTTGCACACACACCCCCCCACACCGTAGCAGCAACACTCCCATACCTGACAAAACACACGCCGGCGACGCCACACCTCCGATCACAGCCCCATGATTTTCGTCGACCCATGCCCACCGGCGACACCCAAATGCACACCCACACGACCGATACCCCCACCACCGGAGGAACACACCCACACCGTCAACACTCAAGAACACCCACACGTAGACGTCGACCATCTGGACGCAGCAACCCACGAAATTGACGACGTCCACCGGCCGACGACACCCTCTCTCTCTACTCTCCATTCCGGCGACGACGGCGATCACACCGACACACCTAACTGACCGAACAATCACACACCAGAGACGCTGAACAACCCACACAGAACACGTATACACACTTTACTGAACGACAGTGATGATTACGCACCACCGGACTAACGACGATCCCACACCCACCGGAGCGACCGACTCTCTCTCTCTCTTTCTCTTTGAAATTTAACATTGGCACACACTCATACGAAGAACCCGAACACCTACCCACGCTGCGTTTCTATTTTCTGTTTTGAGTTTTCGTCGCCGGCAAGCTTTCTCTCTCTAACCTAACGCCGGCGACGAACGCCGGCTATCCGACCTTGCTTTCTGTCTGTTTCTCTCTTTTCATGCTCCTCGTTTCCTTCCTATCTAATGCATGTATCAAGTGGCTGAGGAGTTGCTCTACGAATGCCACGTCTCCCACTTCCCGATTCTTCTCTACCTCCGGCGGTTTCGATGGCGCACAGCACACACGCATGGGTTTGTATATATATATATTAAAACAAAGTTTTTTGCTTAATTACTCTTCCTCCCCCCTAATTCTTAAAATTCTCTCTTTTTTTTTTTTAGTCCAATATCAACTTCTTTAAAAGTTCTAAAAATTAAAATTTCACCCCTTTTAAATTTTCAATTTAAAAAGTTAAATGCTAATTTTGGATAAAAATATTTTTTCCTAAATTTTCAATTTAACCCCTAAACTTTTTAAATTTGAATTTTTAATTGACTCAAATTCTCCCGTTTTTTTTTTTTCCCCATTACTCTAAAACGCAATTAAAATGACGTATGCGCTACGATTGAGGTCTTACAAAAAGGGTGGCCAAATTTTCAAAGGAGATTAGTGGAAAAGATGTCTTTCTCTCTTTAACTATCTAGGGTTCAAAACCGTAGACCCATTCTTTTCTGTATTTGCACTTTAGCCCTCAAGCTTCTTAAGTTCTACACTACGATCCATTCCTTTTTTAAGGACTCTTCTAACATCAATTCTTTATTGTGTGTGACCCATTAGCTTCTTACCAAAAACTGGATGAAACAATTAATTATTTTTTATTTTTACTAATCAATTAATCGATAAAAATTGGAATAATTCTAATTTTGTCATTGCAGAAGAAAATATTTTCTTCCTTTAAAGCATTTTTCCCACTGTAAGTCACGTCTACCCACATATCATAGTCATGTAGAGTTGATAGGAATTTAACCAAGAAAATCTCATCAGATATGATAAATGTATTCTACGATCTCTCTATCTGTGTTCCCGAAAGGAATAACAAGATATGGTTAAGTAAAAAATCTTTATTCCAATCATATGTATTTGATTAAAAATATAATTCATTGTGATATCAATTGAAAACTCACCCCAATTATTACAATATTTTGACCAGATAAATTATATTAAATCGAATCACACAAGTCAAGTCTTTTTTATTAAAAATAATATATAATTTCTTACATACTCGTATATTCACATGTATATCCTACCATACCAATAAATACCTTTGGAGGCTCGTGGCTACAGAACAATACTTAGTATTATCAAAGTTTATCAACCTATAGATGTAATATACAACATCAAGTCAAAAAATCACATAATACAATCACACCTCACATATTCTATTTTGACTTGAGCAAAACTAGCACTAGGATATCAATAATGGATGTTTGATCTCTTACTACTCTTAGTAAGCCCACTTATAGATGTTATATATGAGACTTATTATTCACAAAGAGAAAATATCATGACAAGGTAGCCTAGATTGTCGAAGATCCTTTTCAACAATCCAATGCAGACTAGAAACAATTTGGAATATCGAGTTATCAAATATCTTTAATCTCATCCTATTTAATCATATTAAATAGTCGGATATTCTACTCAACATCTAAGATCTACAACATTATTGATATAATAACAAGAATAATATAAAAAAAAAATATTTTATTAATAGTTGAGATTGAAACGTTTTACAGATACTAAGCTTAAATGTAATATTATACGATTGACTATAAGGCTTACATCTAACACCATCATTGTGCATATATTCAAACCACCTCCGTGGCCAAAACGAAGACCACCACCACCACTCCCTTCGCGCTCCAATTCGCTCCGAATAGATCTGTCCAGATATATTTCTCTCTCAAGATCTGGAAACCAAATCTTGAAATCAAATCTAGTTTCAACTTGTTTTTTTTTTTTAAAAACCGGGTGTGATGTAATTTTTATTCTTTATTTTTTCCGCATTACACTTTTCACCCTTTATGTTTATACTAAATTGTACTTTGTGCCTTAAATTTTTTGTTGCAAAATATTACGACCTAAAAATCATAAATTGTGTCATAGATGATGTTTAATTGGTGTTTCTTGTTTTTCCTTTAGGTCCTTGAGAACTTGAAACACACACACAAAATAGAAAAAAAAAATTTTTTTTATTAGGTTCACAGTTTTTTATTTTGTTGTTTTGATTTGTTTTTAATTTTATTTCTTAATGTATTTTTGCTATTTAAATTTCTAGATCTATCTTGGTTTGTGTCATTTTGTATTTTTGGTATTTTTAATTGTATAATTTTAATATTTTTTATTTTTTGTTGTGGCGGCGGCAGTGGTAATAATAAATATTTGTTGTGGTTGTAGTGGTGATAGTGAGTATTTGATGTGGAGATGATGGTGATAGTGAATACTTATTGTGGTAATAGTAATGATAGTGAATATTTGTTGTGGTGGTGGCGTTGATAATGAATATGTTGGAGATAAGCCCCATAGACAATCTTAGGCAGATTTGTTTCTAGTAATAATCTCAAGTAACTTATAAAAAATATTCTTAATATTATTGTTGTAATTATATCACTATTGATGTAGACGTTGAATGTTGAGTGGAATGTCCAGCTATTTAATATGATTAAATAGGAGAAGACCAAAGACATTTGGTAGTTCGATATTTGAAATTGTTTCTAGTCGATATTGGATTGTCGAAAAGTGTATTTAACAATTTATGCTAGTTTGATCCGATGTGCTCTCTTTGAGAATGATAAGTCTCAATCTATTAATATGAGATACTAGAACATCTGCAAGGAGACTTACTGAGAGTAGTAAGAGACCGTACGCGATTATCCTTGATATCCTACATGGTAACTTCGCTTAAGTCAAAATAGAATATCTGAAGTGTGATTGTATTTCGTGAATTTTTGTACTTAAGGTATTGTATATTACATGTATGGTTTGCTATATTTTGATAATATTAAGTGTTTTTCTCTAACCACGAGCCTTTAAAGATATTTATTGGGTATAGTAAGATATACATAAAAATATACGAGTATGCAAAAAGGGATATTACTCTTAGCAAAAAGAGATATGACCCATGGCAAAGTGTGTTCAGTAGTGGTACAAATAGTGTCTTTTTTATTTTTTATTTTTAAATGAGTTATTATAAATGTGTACCCTTTTTTGCTAGCCCTACACCATTTCGAAAAGTAAATAAAATTATTTGACTCAATTATTATTTTACCATTTAAATTATTAACACGTGTTTCACTTTAACTTTTTATTTACTATTTATCTTTCCCCTATTTTCCTTCTTCACGAGCTAGTAGAATTGTCGGCACAAGATTCACTCTCTCTCTCTCTCTCTCACACACACACACACATCCTGAGCCCTTATCGGTCCCCTAACCCCAACCCGCCGATCCCCCCAACCTCATCCCCTCTACGGATCTATGCAGGTTTGACGCCAGATCTGTAGAGATGAAGACAAAGTAAGATAGAAGAGAGGTGGAGATGACGGGGTAGGAGATGGGGGGATGATAGGGGCAAGGCGTGTGTGTTGGGAGGAGGGGGGAAGTTAGTGCATGTTTAAGAAAACAAATGGGTAAAAAAAAAAAAAAAGTGTAATTTCAAGATAATTTTGAAATATATATTTTTTTTTTTAAATGAGTATGTACATTTACAAAAAAAAGATGTACATATACAATTACCCTTTCCAATAGAAGATATTAGAGTCAGTTGTTTTATGTTATAAACTAGTGAGTGCTATGTGTGTTAAAGGCAAGACTCCATATAAAATTTTAATTATCGATAAATATTAAATCGTAAACTATGTATTTAATTTGTTTATTTATTGTCAGAAGGAGTAATTACAATATTGGAAAACAAAATAAAAAAATAAATTTAAGACTCAAGATATGATTTATAATTAAAGGATAAGTAATGTAATTTAGTAACAACTTAGGAAGTAGGGATGCTAATATTTCCCCACAATTTTTACAAAAAACAATCTCAACCTTCTATTTCATATGAAAAACGATCTCAACCATCAATCAAAAGATATTTTTAAATACCTTTTTATATATTTTTTAAATTAAATTTGAGTTTTTTTATTGTTTAAACCTATATTAAGAGTTCCCATAGAAAATAATTCAAATTGAGAGTTATCTTCTAAAAAATATAATTTCGTAAACATCATCTATTGTTCGTTAGCTAAGGAACTGTAATAATCGAACAACATTATCCTCACGAAATTTGTGAAAATTATTAATGAAAAAGTTGGTTATAGTAAGTTATTTTTTAAGATTTTTTCTTTGTTTTCTACTTTTATGCACGCGAGGGTTTGAATTTCATTTTTTTCTCTCCCATTTCTGTTTTCTGGATACAAAAGAAGATTGCGGAAAAGTTTCAGAATGGATAGAGATTGCGGGTTAGTCATATAATCATCATTATACATTTCATTACCCTTTTTATATTGCATGGCATGGATTTTTGTCTAGATGCATTGATAACTTCGAATTTTTATATAACTCCATGTTTGAAGAGTACAATTTTTTTTTTTTTTTTTTTTGCATTAGATGGCACAATATATTTTTTATTCGTTTAATACTGCAATATCCATGATTAAAAATAGAATGTATTGCTAGGTGTAGTTGAATGATTGATAGCATTATCAACGATTGTTCACACGCACATTCGTTGACGCTGAATGTGCGAATTTCGAAAAAGTGTGAATATTTACTTTTAAAAGCAATAGTATGGACAACAGATACAATATGTTTTCACGCAACGTATTGGTATAAATTGTTTTGATATAATGCACTTATAGATCAATGACTAACGTAAATGTTCACAAATTGAAACGATAATTTTTTTTTATGAATTGTGAATATTCACACATATGTGTGAACATTCACATGTAAGCAAAACACATAACATCAAATATTTGTACTGTTACTCAATTATTTCATATGATTTGAGTTAATATTTTGTATTTAGACGCTCACTAATTATGACGTTTATACGTATACATGGATAATATTTATGAGGACGTGAACATTCATATAATATATTTTGCATGGAGACAACACATAAATAGTTGCTCAACTTGTTTTGATGTGCAAGTTCGATGTATTAAACATGTATTGATAACTTGATTTGACATCATACATCCACACGCATATATCCAAACATCATCCATAATGTGAATGATCATATATCCAAGCATCATCCTGCAATGTAAATGTTTACGTTAATAACATTTTAGACGGCACTGTTCAAATATTTATATGACAATTAAAATTTTTATATAGTAGGAACATTCACGATAGATGCACAAAATGTGATTGTTTACATATTCAAAAAACGAAGATGATTATCAAACGAAAATAAAGAAATGTGTGAATGTTCACAAACTGAAAATGTATTATAATGTGAATGTTCACATTATAACTGTCTAGATATTTACATATCTAAGCATCGTCCCACAATGTAAATGTTTATGTTATAAAAATTTTAGATGTGAATGTTCAAATATTCATATGACAATCACAATTTTTATTCAGTGGGAATATGCACGTTGGAAATATACAATGTGATTATTTAAATATTCAACAAATGAAGATACGTGAATATAAAAAAAAAGTAAAGAATGATGTAAATGTTCACAAATTGAAAATGTATTAATAAGAAACAATTGTCACTCAAAAAGTAAATCCATGACGTGAATGTTCACATTTAACATTCAAGATATTTATAGTTTCACGGTAATGGAATAGACATATACATAAATGTTCACATATTAAAACAACACCAAAAATTTTTGCAACTCGAATGTTCACACTAGATATATGTATTAATAACTAAAATATAAGAATAACGACTTTGTCAAATATTAAACATGCATTTAATTTTTACCAAACAAAACGAAAAAAGAGGAAGAACACTTGACAAAGATTGAACATGCATTGATAGCTTGATTCAACATCACCTTGTGGATTATTATTTTGTCTTTTGCTCGGATTTGTTCGCTGATGCTCAATAGATTTTGTCATAGAGTGAGAAGACGTATTTTGTGGTTACTTCTGCGTTGTTGGTTACAGTTTCAATTTTAAGAGACTAACAAGGAAGAAAAATGGGGGCTCAATAGTCTTCTATGAACATTCACAATTTTTTTATTTTTTATTTTTTATTTTTCAAAAAATACATTATCCATATCAAAATGAAGGTTGTGAAATGTAGATTTCACTGACTTTTTTTTTCTTCAAAATTTTAGACACTAGGAACGTTCACAAATATTGAGTTTTTCTGAGATGGTTTGTTCTTAAATTGTTTCCACTTTCGATAACTATTCGGTAGTTACAACTTTTTAAAGATAGCATTTTTTGTAAATTGATGGACGAAGAGGATTATTTGATTAATGTAGATGGAGGACTATTTACTAAAGTAGCTTCAAGGGCTAAAAAATTAATTATAGTAATTGAAAATTTATTTTATAATTTAATGTTATATGCTCAAAGCTGAGACCTATATTTGAGAATGAATGAGCGATAAGAACATATTTTGCGAATTTGACAAAAATATATACTATTGCATAGTGAAATTAATACATAATTTAAGAATCATTATTTTTTCAATTATAATGACAATAAAATATACTATTGCATATAGTTGAATTAATAAAATTTACAATAAAATTTAAATCGACATATTTAGACTAAAATATACTTAAACTATACATTAATAAAATAAACAATTCAAATAAAATAATAAATCATACGCATTAAAAAAAAAATAAACTTTATAAATAAATAACTCAATATCCCGCGCATTGCGTGGTATAAACTAGTTTATGCTACTTGAATATATAATAAAATTTTTCATTGAATTTCTAGCTCAGCTATTGAAACTACCCTAAGAACAATTGGATAATCGAGTATAACCTATATTAAATAGGAGAAGAAAAAAGTAAATGAAGACAAGTTGCATGAGTTTGGCCACTTTATCCAAAGATTAGGCTCCCAAAATATATAAGTGGATTCGTTAATATTTGCAATCTAGATCTTTCTTGTGTTTACACCAACATTAATGAGACGACCTCAAAAGTTGCTTCACTTGCCCTCCTACATGCTTTGTTTAATATTTATTTTGGTAGTTCCTCCTACATCCTTTATAAAAGAAAGCAAATTGAGTTTAATGTATACATAGTGGTATAGAATTAATAGTAATGTATACACCATGTTGCACATAACTTTCTTCTCCGTAATATAATATAAAATAAAGGAATAGAAAGCATCACCAAACAAATGTTAGACTCTCGATCGATTGCCGATATTAATTAGCATACACACCGCCACTCCCTCTTTGCTAGTATTCATTATTTGACAATGGGTTATCTTTATGTGTTATTTTGGTTGGTATTTTATTTTTTATATTTTAAACTAAAATATAATAATTAAATAATTAATAAAATTGTCTAAGATAACAAATTTGTCTTAATATTATACCCGACCAGATCTAGGGTATCAAGAGAAAAAAAGGGCAAATGAATATTATTCAACCAGAGTCGACCCGAAATATAAATATCAATTAATATTAAATAATTTATTAATTTTGATTTTTTGAGATTTGACAATTGATATTAGCAAATAATATAACAACTGCAATTTATCTTATATCACAGGAGTAAAATGTTCATCAAAATAACACCGAAGAATAAATTGATTCAATTGAATGGATAAAAGGCCATTAATACTTCAACAATATGTTTAAATAATATATAAATTTCAAAACATCAAACAAAAATATAACGTCACTAAATTTAATTTCTATTAATATCGAAACATTTATAGAAATGATATAATGGCTTCATGATCATTCAAACCGTGATTATAATATGTGGTATTGAATAAACAATCACACCCAAAAGTAAATTATTGCATATATCATTTAAAAAAATCTAATTGAATGATAAAAATACAAATTGTTAGCCCAAAAGACTGTTTGGTTTATCCCATATTGGATGTGGAAGGAGCTGATGGTCAAGTTATAATTGTGAGAGAAAAGACTTACTTCTTAAGCTAACTTTTGGGATTAAGAGAGGCTCAAGACCACCTTACACTAGTATCAAAACCCAGGTTACAACAATTTTGACCCAATAACCACAAAAAGAGGGACTGGTCGAGGGTTAGCTGACCAAAGACCTGATGTGTGAGGGAGAGGTTGTTTGGTTTATTTCACATCAGATATAAAAGTGGTTGATGGTTAGGTTATAAGTGTGAAAGAATATCTCACCTCATGAGGTAGCTTTTGGATTTGAGAGAGACTCAGGACTACCCCCACAAGGACTATCCAAGAAGAGAGTGAATTGGGTAGTTTAAAAATTTAATCCAATTAATTTAAAGTCTATTCAAGTTTTTTTTTTTTTTTTTTTTTGATTTAGCACGGAAGCATTATATTTAGGCACACAAAAATAGCTAAGGATAGAGATACTTGACTCCAGCATTTTATAATAATTCGACAAGTTACGCTTGTTTATGTCTACTCCCTTGAGCTCTCGTAAAAAATCATTTGAGTAAATTCTTTTTATACTCAAATACACTTTTATTCAAATTAAATACGTTTAAATCTGAGATACAACTAACAAAATTACAAAAATAATAATAATAATAATAAAAAAATTGGTTTCTCACAGAGCTTCTACCAACACTTATTAAATTCAACAATCAACCCGATCTAGGGGTGATAGAAGTGCACACGAAAGATAATAAATTAAGCAATTGTGTTATATAAATCTGGTTTTAATACAGTTTTAAAACAATAATCCAATTTGTTTTAACTCAGAGTAAGATTTATTTTCAAGATAAAGATCAATGAGTTTTTCATAAAACAATTTTCTCATAATCATATTTTGATTTCAAATATTAATTCAAGATCTAATCAGAATATAATTCCAGATAAGCACATAATAGATCAAAACTATATATCTCAAAGAGAATATAATAAACAAGAACAATCTCACCGAATTCCCAATAGCTATGAATCAAAGCACAGTATACCGGTGACACGGATTAGCTTTAAGAAGTTTTTCCCTTAGAAAAACTATCACAAATTCTTCACAAGAGTTTGATAGATTTTCACTATTTTCAAACTCTCTTTTTTGCTCTTTAAATATTTGAATTTCTCTCTTTTGCTTCTAAAATTCTTATTATTTTGCTTTCAAAATCTGTAATTTAAAAGCAAAAAACGTTGCTTAAAATAAGTTGAATTCAAAAAGGTCTTCAACGGCTAGTTTTTACTAGTTCCTCTTCAATTATGGCACTTAAACCCAAACCTATTTGACCTTACTAATTTCGGCACATTCGACTATGAATCCAATCTCTTTAAAGTCTAAGTACAAGTCAAAAACTAATTTAAATGTCTGGCCAAAATAATAGGTCAACAGGTTTTACTGAACAAATCCTGAAATAAAAAAAATTTAAGGACCGATATGAATTTTTGATAAATATCTCATTTTCAAAAATGTTTCTCAAGAAAATCTCTTAAAAAATATTTCTAATAAAATAATGTCATTTTAGAATATTTAAAAGTGATTTAGAAATATTTAATGTCAAAAGCGAAGCAAAAATATCTTCTGGAAACGTTCAAACATGATCAGTCGACTGTCCATCCAATTCAATCGATTGAATTGAGTTCTCAACCAAAAGTTTTGGGAACCTGATTCAATCAATCGACCGAATTAGCCTGTCAGTTGACCGAAACATCTCATTTGACAAAACTTCTGGGAACCTATATTCAACAGTCGACCAGATCTTCCAACCAGTTGACTGTTTGTCTCAATTTATAAAAATTATGGGAGCCATTATCATAACAATCGATTGATTCAATGGATCAGTCGATTGTTTTGATCCTTTTTAAACAACTTCTAGTCCCTGCATCAACCAATCGGTTGAATCATCATTTTGGTCAATTCTTTGAACATGTTTCTTAATTTTTCAAAATTCAATTAAGACCAGATGACTGAAATTTCACATGAGTTAACTAATTTTAGACTACTTAAACCCTAACTCATGCAAGGAAGGATCAAGGCAGATTTAAACATATAGACAAGCACTCTAAACACTTAATCACACACAGATAAAGCATTTAATCACATGTTAACGTGCAGTGCATGATCATAATCGGGTTGACATAAATATAAACAATATAAGTGCTATTTACCTTAAGAATACAAAAAATAATTCTTTAAAAACAAAACTTCTTCATGCCATAGTTTCACATCATCCCGATCATCCATATTCTTTGTTCAATGTTTAGATTTATCACACAATCTACTTGATCTATTGTAAATTTGACTAATATATTTACAACATTGTCATCACATTTCAAACACGATATTAGTCCAGGCAAACACTCAAGTTAACTGGATTATCAAAATCATCAAACCAAACCAAGACTTGAATCTTTTATGATTAATAATGACATTTGTATTATTATCAATAGTTAATTAGGAGGCAACGAGTGTAAATTTCAATAAAATTCTGGCCATTGATCTTCCACTTGATCCAACGAATTGAAATGCTTAGCAAAAGTGTATGATTCCAAAGTTAGGCTCATCTAAATATTAAATACATGACAAAACTAAGAATGATTATTAAGTAATATTATTGTTATCTTCATAATACAAGTTGGGACTAGTTTGTAATAACTTTATGTAGCAGAATGAGACCTCTCCTCCTTGGATGGGAAAGAGAGGGAGAGGTAGCACTAACCAGCAGCACCCCTGAATCTGATTTAAGGTAAATTTAGGTCTCTATCAAATGGGTCCAAAGTGGGTTTTCTTCATATCATTATGAAAAAGATCAAAAAGAGAGAAAAAAAAGAAAAAGAAAAAAGAAGAATTTTTTTGTAGGTATGATAAGATCACAATAATTCCGATAATATATATATAGCCATCCTGTTTTATATATATATATATAAAACATGATGGCTTTTTGACTGATTAGGACAAAAAAATATGATTAGGACAAACAAAATTACTGACGAGGCTAAACAAATTTGCCGACTAGGATAGATTGAGGCAAATTAATTTTATTTTGATATTGATTTACTTAATTTTTTCTAATTGAACATTGATTAAGGTACACTAATTTTATTTTAGGCATCGATACCTAATTTCTCTTAATTTAAATGTTAATTTAGTTAACTAATCAAAATTTTCCGTTTTCACATTTTCTGAACAGGAAGGTTTGTAATTTAATTATGTCAATCTCTCTCTCATATTACCTTCTAACCCTAAATTATCTCCAATTGCCTCTCTCTCTCCGCCTCCTCCATCTCTATCAATCCTCTCTTCCTCCCACTTCTTTCCCCATTCTATGTCCATCACGATCACCCTCTCTCTCTCTCAAGAAAAATAGGCACATACACGAGGAATGACCTGTGATGGGCTTGCGACTGAGAGGGGGCTGGCCGAGGTTGAGAGGGTCGAGGATCTGCGATTGCGACGGTTACGAAGCTGAGAATGATCGAAGTGGCGGTTGAGAGGGTTGGGGGATGAATCTAAATCTGAATCCAATTTTTCATCAGATCTGAGATTAAAATTGGGTAATATTCAATAAATTGTTTTCTACTTTTTTTTTCTTCTGTTCCGATTTGTGTATCTTCTCTGCAACAGAAAAACAAATGTTGCAATCGCCATTTGTGTCTCTTCTATGTTCGTTTTGTGTTTTTATTCCCATTTGTGTTTCTAACATCTTTATGGTTCCCATTTGTTTTCTCATATGACGATTAACATGTCCGTCTTTGATTCGGTTCATTTTCAGATCGGCGTCGACAATCTAGCCATTAAATCCACCCGATTTGCTAGGGTGTGTGGCTTCCATTTCTCTAAATTTTTTTTTTCAAATTGTTTTGTTGAAAATTCAGATTGAAGAGAACATCTATAATTTCGTGAAGAAGGTTTAAAGCGTTACTATCTCCAGCATATTCATGATCTTCAACTTCAAGTCCTTAATTCATCATAAATCACTTCATTAGTTTCTTTCACTTTATATTATAGATTAGTCATTAGAGTTCAAACTAACTATTTATGTTTCTAGTTTTTTTTGTTGCCATTTTCTGTTTTAAAATTTATTTTCTAAGATCTATTTTCCTAGATTTTATGTCTCTCTTTCCAGATTTTAGTTTCTATTTCTAGATTTGTGGTAAACCACTTGAGTTTGTTTCACTTTTTTTTTGTATTATAGATCAGTGCTAAAGCAGAAGATTTATATTCCCATTTTTTTTGTTCCAAGTTTTTTGTTCCCCATTTTATGTTTTGGGAATTATTTGCAGATTTTATGTTCTCATTTCCTAGATTTTAGATGAGTTTTTCACTTCACCTTCTAAACTCTATTTTTATTAATTTCAAATTTTTATGAATGCAATATATTCTAACATGGAGTGTTCCTTTATAATTTCTCCAAATGTCAGAAAAAAAAAAAACAAGAAAAAGTATAGGTTATTAATTATGCTTCTCGAAATCTCTCCTTCATCTTTTTTTTTTTTTTTTATATATATTTATCTCAAATTAGGTTTAGTTGGTTAACTTTTTCATTATATTTGTATTAGATTTTTTTTTTTTTTTTATTGCAATCGGGCTCAAATGGTGTAATTTTGTTTGCATGAGTTTTGTTTATAATAAGTGTTCAATTATTGAAATGTTAAGGGTATTGTTGTATAATCAAATTTGATTATCTCATTTTTTCAAAGATTTTTTTTTTCTTGGTTATTGTTATATTGGTTTGAAAATCCATTATTGAAAATGAGAGTGTTACATAAACAAAGTAAATGAAATAAAGTGGAACTTGAGAACTTGAGAAATAAATTGTGATTTCTCATTTTTTTTGAATCGTTGGTTAAGTTTTGTTGATTGTTATTGGTTCTGTTATGTATTGTTCTATTCATTTGAAAACAGAAATAAGATCTTGAGAATGATGTATCGATTATTCTATAATTTTATTTTTTTAAAATTTGTGCACGTATTATTAATTTATGCCTAATTGTGATTAATTGAAATTATCCAGTAGTAGAAAAAGTTAAATAATTTGATATTCAATTTGTTAACACCCGTGTTTTCAGGCACGGGTTATACGCTAGTATATATATATATATATTAAGATTTAGATTGAAAAGCAAGCACAAGGAAAGTGTACATATTGGTTGTTTGGAGGAAGACCCACTAAGAAAAAAAGGTTTAAAAAATAAATATCTTAACCAGCGAAACTACACTGACTTTAACTAGACGAAGCAATCACTCTTCAAAACATTTTCCGATTTGGGATTCAGATTAAGGGTCCAAAGTGGATTTTTTCATATCATTTTGAAGAAGATCAAAAAGAGAGGGAAAAAAAAAAAAGAATAATTTTTTTGTAGGTATGATAAGATCACAATAATTCCAATAATATATATATATATATATATATTAAGATTTAGATTGAAAAGCAAGCACAAGGAGAGTGTACATATTGGTTGTTTGGATGAAGACCCACTAAGAAAAAAAAGTTTAAAAAAGAAATATCTTAACCAACGAAACTACACTGACTTTAACTAGACGAAGCAATCACTCTTCAAAACCTTTTTTGATTTGGGATTCAGATCAATGGGTCCAAAGTGGGTTTTTTCATATCATTATGAAAAAGATCAAAAAGAGGGGGAAAAAAAAATGTAGGTATGATAAGATCACAATAATTCCAATAATTGTTTTTGTTTTGTTTTTTTTTTTTTTTTTTTTTTTTTTAAGATTTAGATTGAAAAGCAAGCACAAGGAAGGTGTAAATATTGGTAGTTTGGGGGGAAGAACCACTAAGAAAAAAAAGTTTAAAAAAGAAATATCTTAACTAGCAGACATGCCATGTTGGGTTAAAGAAAAGTGTAAAAAGAAATTTCACTTTTTAAATGGAAATAAAAAGAGGAGGGAAAATCATGATTAGGTAGGCCACTTCTAACCTGTAAGGAGCTCTTATAGTTGAAGATACTCTCTTTTTTGGAGGATCCACTAGTGTCATTTTCATGCCACATTAAATCTCGAAATTATAATACATTGAATTTTTTTTATTAAATTAAAAAAAAGGACAATAATAGGAGGTCTTCTATTTAAATTTTAATTGGTCAAAAGTCTTATATGCAGTAAAAACTTTTGATTTAGTCTCATATGTTTTAAAAAGGAGGAACCTTGCTCACGTGATAGTCACACGCCAATTACATGTAATTACTTTATGTGTAATATTACTGTATTAGTTACAGATAACTATTTTTTTTTTTTCCAGTTACATGTTCGAATAATATGTAACTTTTTAGTTACATATTTTGATATTTAATTAAAAAGTTTGATATTTTTTAGTTATATCTCTCTAATATGTAATTAAAAAGTTTGATATTTTTTCAATTATATCACAAAATATTATACTGTAATTGTAACATGTAATTAATATTATATAAATATATATAACTAAAATTATTTAATTATGTGTGAAAAGTAACAATTATGGAATTGTAACTAATATTAGTTATATGTAACATAATTCACTATAAAAATAGAATGTATTCACTAAAAGATTCCTTACAATCTCTGTCATATCTCTACAATTCTTGCAATGCGGGACTAAAATATAAGTGAAATTTAATTTAAAGAACTAAATCAAAACTTAATAACATAAAAAAGACTTTTCACCAATTACATTTAAAAAAAATTAACTTTTCACCGATTTTTCCTTAAAAAAATTTATTTATTATTTTCTCTGTCATAATCTTTAATCGATCGTTGCCTCCAGATATTATCTCACTTATCTTCATGTACGAATGAATTTTTTTGCGCATTAAAAAAGAAAACATAAAGAAAAACTTTGTTGTAGTTTAACAAAATAACTATGTATTAGTTTTTCTATTTTGTTTTTCTTCAATTTCGTATTTTCACTTTTTACAATTATTATTATATTATTTGGTTTTTAGATATTATCCAAATATGACTTAATGGTGATTGCATAAATAGTAGTGTGAAAATACCAAGCTGACTTATTGGTGATTGGATAAATAGTAGTGTGAAAATACCAAGCGACAAATACTAAGAAATAAATAAGGGGTTTATAATATTTACCTCTCAATCTTCTGTTGTTTAACATTAAACCAAATATCTTCCATATTTTTTTACAAATACCGGTCAGTCTCTTAATTTTTTTTGTCAAATATCACTTATCTCTCTTATAGATTAAAAAATAATATATATATATATATATATATTTTTTTTTTTTTTTTTTTTATTGTAATGACAATTGTAACCTTACTCATTTAAAAATAACTAAACAATTAAAAATTAAAATACACTAATATCCATTTATCTTTTGAAAAATGACTTTCTGGCCCACAGTTTAGACACTAATTCAACATGTAAATTTCTAAACCTAAAAACCCAATCCTGCAAGTGCAACCCACCCTCCTCACTGTTCTCCCTTCCTTCACCGCCGAAGAAGAACTTCTTCCTCTTGTCACTCTCTTTCTCTTCGCCATCTCTCACTCTGCCATGGACAGATCCATGGCGGATCTTCACCGCCGAAGAAGAACTTCTTCCTCCCATCACTCTCTCTCTCTGCCATCTCTCACTCCGCCATGGACAAATCCATGGCGGATTTGTACTTGCGGCACAGATCCATGACAGTCTCTTGATGCGATTACGATTCTCTCCATGTTTCCTCTCTATGAATTGGTGTATGCTTTTGTGGCTTAATCCAGAGCGAGTTTTCTATCTCATCTCTCTCCTATTTGATTCATCGATCGATTGAGTTCGTCATCGCCGGAAGCAGATCGTCGGATCTCCGTGCTCAAATCTGCAACACCGAAGGAATCTTCACCAGATCGTCGTGGAGGCGCTCATCGACCGGTTGTCCGATTTTGAGAAATGCGAGGCAGAGATATCGTTGTCGACGGTGGAGCTCCTTTGCTGGATCTCGACAGGTGCGCAACGTTCGCATATGGAGCTTTTATTTTTTTCCTTTGCTTATTTTTTTCTTCTTTACTATTTTTCCTCCTGGCACAATGTAATAATTCATAATCGATGAACAATTGCAAGTCTTTGTTTCATTATCTATCTACCTATGGATGGTTCTCTATCAATTTCAATCTCACTGAAATTACTATGGGGGAGGTGAAGGAGTTTTCGTCGGAGGTGCGGCGGCGGTGGTGTCGGATTTGCTCGTTGGCGGGGATGGTGGTGTTGGATTTGCTCGGCGGAGGTGATGGTGATTGGCTCGCTGGAGTTGTTCTGTCGAGTGGAAGATTAAGGGGGGGAGAATGAAAATAAGACACTTACTAGAAAAAGGAGTAATTTTTATTTATTTATTTATTTATTTATTTTTTTTAAAAAGAAAAATAGGGGTATTTGTGAATTTTTGAAAAAAATAAAAAATATATATTTTTTTTTTCAAAAAAAGGAAGGGCATTTAGGCCTGTTTACCCAAAATAACAGTCAATAGAGTTGACTGATATTTGCAAAGGAACATGAGAGATATTTAATTTAGTGCAAAACGATAGGAGAAGTAAATGGTATAAACCCATAAATAAGTCATTACTTAGGTGGCGTTTGGTAACCGTTTCTGTTTCAATTCCAGCAGTGGGATGGGAATGGGATGGGATGGGATGAGAATTTTGTTTTCTTTTTGGGAGTAGAATTGCGTTTGGTAACGATAATTTTTTTTTTTTTTGTTTTGGGAAGGGAATTGTGTTTGGTAACGATTTTATCCTAAAATCTTTTTTTTTTTTTTTTCTCTTTTCAGTTTTGGCCTGACGGCGGCTGGCGGCCGGCCGGTAGGTGAATAGTGATCATCGGTTTTGGGAATGGAATGGGAATAATGAGAAACAACTTTTTTTTGTTTCTCATTTCTTAAGAAAAAAGTGGGCACAATTCTCAAATGGGAATGAAATGGAAACGGAAACAAAAATTACCAAACGCTATTCCCAAACAGAATTCCCAAAAATCTAGGAATGGAATGGGATGGAAATGGTTACCAAACGGGGCCTTAATTTTCAAACACACCACCACTAATAACAAAGTTTTTGTTCCACACTTAATATACTTGATAAGTACTATTTTTTTTTTTTGTATACCTATGGGTGTCCTCTTACCCGCACAGCGTGGAAGACTAGTTTGTTCAAGGTGTATAGCAACCTCCTCTCAATAAGTGTTTTTCCTCAAATTCGAACTCCTATATAACCTTACAGAGACTCCTTCACTACTTTAGTTCAAGTGTGGCTTGTCATTTGAACTATGTTTGTTGGTTGATAAGTACCGTTTAGTTGCATGAAATTCGTGTCCTAGAATTACAGCTAAAAATGAACACATAAATTTTTAGTCTTTTGAAATAATTTTTGTCCGAGCGAGTATGGATCTTGAGATTTATTCTGGTATTTCAAATTTCATATTTTTTTTAATCCCGTAAAATAAAAAATATTGTTAATGATTTTAGATGAAAAATAAAATATGTTCAACCTATGTCATTCTAATGAGAATATTTTTATCATTTCACAACTCTACTAAATCTAAGATATTTTTGCTAACAAGTTGTCTGAAAAATTCTTATTCTTAGGATAAAACATCTTACATTTAATAGAATGATGAAACTACGAAAATATCCTCACTAGATCACGTGCTGAGCAGAACTCGTTTTCATCCAAAATCACTAACAACATTTTGATTTTGTGCAATTCAAACAAATATATCACTTGTTCAATTTTTATAAGACGTTATCGGTTATTTCGTAGTCCCAATGTTTGGTAAGGAAAAATGAAATCAAAACATCAAGATCTACAAATAAAAAACCCTTAACCTTTGTACTGCAGATGCACGTAGTTCTTCTATACCATACTTAATTCCATTAACAACTTTCATTCATTAAATGACAACATGACACCTTGTTCTACACAGACAAAAACACCACCTCGTTCTACAACCAATTTTTCAAGTGGGCTACGAGGAACATAAATGTCTACAAAGGCGGCCAATTAGATACAAAAACCAAACAATATATTATTACTGTAACGAGCTACACGAAGTTGCCTGAAAATAGACACAACACCGACGTCTCAAATTTCTTCGGTTGCCCAACTACTTGTACAATTATTAGAATAAAACCAAAAACAAATATGCAACTTCTACGTCATTGATGAAGTCATTATTAGAATAAAACAAAAAACAAATATGCAACTTCTACGTCATTGATGAAGTCATATACATTCACTTACGTGGCGTCCGCTAACTTTTTTTTTTTTTTTTTAATAAGTATTTGACTTCCTGTTTCTGTCCTTATTCCAGAAATTTTGATTCTGTTCCTATTTGTTTCTGAAAAAAAGATGTGAAAAATGGAAAAAGGCCACCGTTAACCTGTGATGAAGATGGATTTGACTGATTCCCAGATAACTGTTTCTGTTCCAGACAATAGAATCAGATAAGTGGGAACAGTTCTATTCTGTTTCCTGGATTTGTCCAAAAAATCTGGGAACAGAAACACTGAAATAAACAGGGACCGAAATGGTTCTTAATTCTGACTCCAAAACCTCAATTCAAAAAGTAGGGTTTGTTTAGTGTTTTTGTTCCCAAACCTCACAGAACAGAAACAGAAACTGGGAACAGTTCTGGTCTGCTCCCCGAAATTCGATCCAAAAACCAGGGAACAGAGCAAAAATGTATTTTTTTTCCCCATAAACAGAAAAGAGGGAACAGAAAAAATATACAAATTTGTTCCCATAAACAGAAAACAGGGAACAAAAAATCTAAACAAACGGTTACCAATTCCAAAAATCTAAATTACTGACTTCAAAACGAACCTTAAGCAAGTTGGAGTGTTTGAGAATCAGTCGAATCCATCTTCATCACCGCTGCTGCCGCCACCAAACATGGTGGCCATCTTCATGGCGAGCTTTGCCGCCATTTCCCGCCTCTGGTAATCGGGCATCAATCTCAACCCGTCTCGAACATTCCCTATTTCAGACATCAACTGTTCCAGATCTTCAAATTCATAAGCACTAGTAGTCATAGTAGTAATAGTACCCTCCTCATCAGGCTTAATGTCATTGTTAGGTTCAAGTTCTTTTGGCACTTCTTTTTCGATCTCTTGTTGTTCAGATGCCGAAGTTGAGGGCTTTTCAGAGTTGTTTGGAGTAGGACCATTTGCGGATACCCATTCAGTATCATCCCACGGTTCTGCTGAACCAGCAGATAAGATCTCGTATTCGACTTCATAATCTGATTCTTCTTCTGATAAATCTGTCAATGGATGTGAAATAATTAAGTTCTTCTTTGGTTTATAATTTTAATATTCTTTCTTCGAAAACAAAAACACACAACTACTTTAACTTATATAACATAATTCAAAAGCAATTTTACAAGACAATTTTCAGGATTTTAAATCAATAACATCTCTTATTTAATAGTATTATACTTTTAAAAAAAATACTTTTTTCTCTCTCTCACATGCATCTTTAAGTCCAAAAAATCAAACCAAATAAATTTTAATTTTTTTAAAAAACATTCAGAAAAGATTTTCAGTTCTAAACCAAAGAGGTCCCAAAATTCGAGTAATAAAAGATATTAGCAGAAAAAAAATGGATGCAGCATACAAAACCTTGTTCCTCAGGCAATCTGGGTATGGTTATCTTATCACCGGATTTTAGAATCATTCCTGGCCACATATGAGCAGAGATAGCACCAAAGATTCTTTCAACCCCCTGTGAATCTCCATCAAGCGATAAACCTGACATCAGCAACTCCTGTTTGTTATATCAATGTTAAAAAGACAAGCTAATAGAGGCAGATTCAGTTTAACCTCCCCCAAAACCTAGGTTTTATTGTTTGGTGTTTCTGTTTCTGGTCCCAGTATACAGAGAAATGATGACAAAGTCCCAGTTCTTTCAAACAAAACTATGGAGTACAGAACATAATTGCTCCCAAGTTTTTGTTTCCACAACAAATTTTCTAGGAAAAGAAAAACTAAACAAATGCCACCTTATGCGTCGTGTTTGGTTTAAATATCTCCCACTCGGCAACCAGAAGATTAAAAGGCCCTTACATTTGTCAAAATCGGAATTCGAAGCACAAGCTTCAACATATTCAATATTGTGTTCGATGCACCATTCCAAACACGACCTCTTAATCTCCGATGATGCTTCTTCATCTCCCAATAAACTACTTCCTTCACTTTCAGAAATTCCAAAATCCGAAAACTCAGTATAAGGAGTACCCCAAGATTCTCCAAGTTTCTGTATACGTCTTCGGTATTCAACATGGGCTGAATGACCAGGAAGAAGATCTACTTTGTTACCAACACATAACAAGATGTCGAACTTTTGAATGTCAGTACGCAAAACCCAACTTTTAAGTGCAACAAAAGATGATAACTGCATGTAGGCCAAAAGAGAAGATTTGATCATTATCTTTTAGCATCATTTGGTAATGTTTTTTTTTTTTTTAATACCTTTTTTTATGGCAAAAAAAGTTAAATCTGTTAAAAAAGTACATTCACTTAAAAGCTGAAGCAAAAAATCACAAATATGTGTCTCAGTGTAGAGATAATATCTTCGTATTACCCCCATATGGTATTTCTTCATTCAAAGGACTTTCATAAATGGTGGAGAGAAATTGAGTAGAGAGTTCCTAATCGGTCGATCTATAATATATAAAAATCAAAGAAAAAAAGTAACTATTTTTTGCTTTTTAAAGAAAGTACTAAAAATTCATGTTTTTCACATTTATTAATTTTTAGAAATTATTTTTAAGCGCAAAATAAATGCTGCTTTAATATATATATATATATATATATATATATTTGCTTAAAAGAACCCCCAAAAAAACCTTAAAAAAAGTGTTACCAAACGGTGTGTTTGTTAAAAATTTCAAGTGTAACTTCGAAAAGCAAGGCCAATAGAGAATTAAGGGATGTGAGGCTAACATCACTTGTGTCAAAAACCATCACTAATGCAGCGGACCTCTCAAACATTGGAAGTGTCTCAATGGAAAACCCATCATGTAGATGAGCCATCCACAAAGAAACATCAGCTGTGTAGTACTTGGTGTTGATAGTCCACCTAATCAATGTAGCAGTAGCACAATAAATACATACTTCGGAAATCTCAAGGCACCGTTTGGCAATGCTTTTTTTAGGTACTTTTATAATAATAAAAGGTTAGTTGAACAAAAGAATACTTCAATTTAAAAGCAAAAACAAAGTCTAAGTGTGTTTGATAACATAGAGATGATGATATCTTAGTATTATCCATAAAAAACAATATCGTAATAATAATAAAAGGAATAGAACAGTCTTAATCCATCACTCTCTTAAAATATAAGATTGAAAAAATAAAAAAAATAAAAAAACTATTTTTTGTTTTCCAAAAAAGTACTTTTACTTTCTTAATTTTTAAAAATACGTAAAAATGCATTATCAAATGGTGCCCATATTATATAGACTACTATATTGCGACTTCAGAGAATAGCTCATCAGCAATCACTGAGAAATAAATCTTTTATCAACTTACCCATGGGCAGATATATCAGACAATGATTCAGGGCCATCTTCCAAATCCACGGAGAGTAATCCTATGGTAAACAATGGTTAACTTAGCATAAGCGCATCTTGTCATATCACATTTACCAAGAATACATCTGCACTAAGAATGCACAAAATAAACCATAATGGCAAATTGAGCATGACTCTGCCCCATACACTAAAACAAGGTAACATACTTTCCCAATGTTAATATCATATGCTATCACATGTTTTTCCATGTTCCCTTGTTTTGTTCCATCTAAACAATTAAGGAAGCTGACAAAACCACTCCTAATGCTTATGTGCCTAAGCCAACTCAGCTTCTAGATTGTTCTACAAGAGCTGCAGCCTTATCTACTATAGTTGGTTGTAACTAACTATTGTATCTATAGGTGTATCTATAGGAGGTTGTTAGATCTGGACTCTATAAATAGAGCTTCCATTTGCGTAAATTCCATTATGGAGAATCAATTAGAAAGAACCCCCCCCCCCCCCCCTCTTTCCCTGCCACCCTCCCTCTCTCCTTCGATCTCTTTACTTCATTTTTGGCTTGAGTTCTAGTGTGTTGTGGATCTATAACAAATTCAGATCCTCACTTTCTCATTATTTTTTCCGTCAAATGGCTCCAGATATGCCTTTTGGTCTTACCTTCATCATTTCAAACATGAGCTCTCTGGTTCCACTCAAGTTGGACAACAGCAACTATGTGGTTTGGCAATCTCCGATTTGCAATGCTTTGGATGGCTAAGAGGTGTTTCCGTATGCCAGTGGCACAAATGCATGTCTAGCTCCCTCAAAAATTGACGCAACAGGCAAAACAAATGATAATCCAGACTATAAATCATGGATTTTCGTGGATAAAAACTTGAAGTCCTGCTTGCTCTCCACTATTTCTTCTTCGATTCTTCCTCTAGTCATTGACCTCACTCACACAAGCCATCATCTACTTCACTGTGGCACCTTAGATTGGGTCATCCTGCTTCCAAAGCATGTAGTGTGATAGCTAAGATTTTTAGTTCTCTTAGTACTGTACTTGATTGCCATCATTGTCATATTGCCAAAAGTCACGAGTCGCCATTCCCTCTGTCTACTACTAGATCTTCCGATCTAGTTTAATCCAATGTATGGGGTCCCTCCCCAATTGTTTCCCTTACAGTCTTCATATAATATTTGGCATTTATTGATGATTTTAGCAGATTTTGCTGGATCTACCCCTTGAAATCTAAGTTGATGCTTAGAGTGCTTATGTTGTTTTTACTACATATATTCATGCTCAACTTCATGCCACTGTTAAAACCTTTAGAACTGATAATAGAAGGGAGTTTGTCAATAATCAATTTGGTATCTATCTTCAAAACCAAGGGACTATACATCAAACTTCCTGTCCTTACACACCTGAGCAAAATGGTATGGTTGAGAGAAAACACAGCCATTTGGTTGAAACCACAGTAGCTCTCGTGAGTCAAGCTCACCTTCCTCACACTTATTGGCTTGAGACCTTGGTCACTGCCAACTATCTTACAAATAGAATGCCAACCAGTGTGCTTTATTGCATCTCCCATTATGGAAAACTGTTCCATTCAGTTCCTGATTATACTCATCTGAAAGTATTTGGTTCCCTTCGCTACATTTGGCTTTGACCTTATGCCAAACATAAATTGCAGCCTCGGTCCAACACAATGTATCTTTATTGACAATTGTCCTCACACCAGAGGGTATGGGCGCCCCGACCTCTCCACACATAGTTTATATCACTAGGCATGTGAGATTCGTTCAAGAAGTTTTTCCTTTCTCTGCTAAACCACCAAATACATCCACCGTCTCCCCAGTTACTTAGTTATTTCCTCCAATTTCACTCTCTCATACTAGCAGCTCCAGTACATCTTCACCTCCCATTTTTCCTTCTTAACTATGTCCTTTTTTTATTTCATTGCCTACATATCTCATTCTGTGTCACCAACTCCCCTCTCCTAGTTCTCAATGGGTACCCTTTTCTTCACCACCTCCTGTGGTTCTTCCAACTCATCCAATGGCCACTAGATCCAAAGCTGGCACTCGGAAGCCCAATCCAAAATGCTTCCCTCATCATGCTTCTAACTCATCCTTAGTGTCTAAACCTCGAAATTTTACTGAAGCTAACAAACATTTAGTGTGAAAAGAAGCTATGGATGAATAAAGGTGAAAACTGATGCTAATGGGACTATTTCACGCTACAAACCCAGACTCATTGCCAAAGGCTTCCACCAAGAGTACAGACCTGATTATATGGAGACATTCAGCCCAGATGTCAAACAATTAACTACAAGGGTTGTCACTCTAGCTCTTACTAATCAATTGCCATCAAACAACTTGATGCTTAAATTTGTTCCTACGCAGACAGCTGGAAGACAAGGTTTACATTGTTTTCAAGATCCTACTTATCCTCACTATGTGTGCGAACTTCAGAAATCATTCTATGGGCTCAAACCGTTGGACCTCCATGATTTAGCATTTCATAATTGATTATTAGACCTGATTTTAGCATCTTATGATTAATTGTAAATCAACCAATCAATTAGAATTAATTTAGGAATAAATTAAGGCAACAATTTAGGATTAATTTCAATATTCACTTATAAATTGTAAGTCAATATTCACTTATTTGTATATTGTATAAATTGAACACTTCTCATAGAAGAAGAAATACATTTTTTTTTACTTGCATGGTATTAGTCTAAACTCTAAATGATCCTCTCTCATTTTTTTCCTACTGCTGCCGCTGCTCAAGCAGCTCTTTCTTCTTCTTTGAGACCAAACTTCAGGAAATCGCAGAAACATTCCTAAAACATTCTAAGAAACACAGAAACAGCCATACATTTTTCTGGAATTTGCAGAAACATTCCCAAATCTTTTGTAACTTACAAAAGCAGCCCCAGACCATTCTGTAACTAGCAGCAATAGCCCCAAACTTTCTTGGAACTTGCAGCAATAGCCCCAAACCTTTCAAGTAGTTCCAGAAGCATCCCCAAAATTCTCTGAAGCTTCCAGAATAGTCCCAAACTTTTTGGAAATTACAGATCAATCACACATCTTTTGCTAATTGCTATTTGCACCCCAAAGTTTTCACATTTTTTCTCTATTTTGCCCCTTCTTCAACATGTCTGCCGCGTTTGCTAGTGGAGTGACCACCTTTAGTTCCACCTCTACTGCACCCCAAACCCCTCTCCAATCCCTATGGTATTCTTGATCCTGCTCCTACACCTTCATCCATATTTAATGTGACTAGTGTTTTTGATTGGTCATTCTGCCCACAACTGCCACCGACTCTCTTCTTTTGTGCAACCATCCATCCCTAGATTATGGAACTCTGCATTTGCATGTCTCCAGATTGCTCCACCTCAGGCACATCAGACTACACAATCTTCACAGTGGTCACTCTCTTATTCTAATTGGTATCCTGATACCGGTGTCTCTATCCACATGACATGACGAACAACCCAACTCTCTTCCAACAATGCACACCATACAATGGCCCTGACTCTGTTCAACTTTGCAATGGTGATCAACTACCAATAACCTACATGAGTACCATGGCACTGCCACTCGACTCATCTTCCTTCTTCTTAATAATGTCTATGACGTTCATTCGATACATAAAAATTTACTCTCCTCCTCAATTATGAACATACAATCATGGTTTTTGTGCTTTTGATGCTCATCACTTTTATATTTTTTTAGCTCACCTCTGGTTCTCTTTTCTATCAAGGTCTATGTAAGGATAGTCTCTACAAAGTACCTGCCATCCCGCCTCGCCAACACGTTTTATTTGCCTCGCAAAGTTCGTCATCACTTTGGCATAATCGCCTTGATCATACATCTGCTAAAGTTATATCTTACTTGGGTTCTAATAAGTTGTTATCTTCCATCTTTAAATTTAAATTCTCCTTTTACTTAGGGTGTGCTTTGGGTAAATCCATGCACCTCCCATTTCCCATTTCTCATGAAATAAAAACCTTTTTCCCCTTTACTTTAATTCACTCTGATGTATGTTGTTGTGCTTTCTATCTCTGGCCATAAATACTATGTGTTGTGCACTGATGACTATACTCGCTTTACATGGCTATACTTTTAATGAAACAAAAATCTGAAGTCCTCCATCATTTCAAAAACTTTTTAGCTTATGCCCACACACAATTTTCCACCCACATCCAATAATTTCAAAGTGATGGTGGTGGGAAATATAATAGAGGTCACTTCAAATATCTTAGCTCTTTCCTTGAATTCATCATTGTCGATCTCATCCTCACAATCCTGAACAAAATGGTCTCGCCAATTGTAAACACTGCAACATTGTTGACATGGCCTGCACTCTTCTTCACACTAGCCATGTTCGTCTCTATTATTGGCCTGAAGTGGTCTCCATTGTTGTTCACTTAATGAACCGTCTACAATCCTTTAAACTTGTGCGGTCCTCACCATTCTCCTATCTCTATGGCTATACTCCATATTTTGAGCTTCATGTGTTTGGTTGTGCATATTATCCGCATTTAGGTGCATATTTCACTAACAAACTTTTGCCAAGAACTATTAAATGAGTGTTTAGGCTACAGCTTGCAGCATAAGGGCTACCGTTGTCTGGATCGTACAACTGGACGAGTTTACATTTCCCAACATATTCGTTTCAATGAACAACACTTCTCATTCATCTCTAACCCCAAAAGCACTCCACCAGTCTCATCATCATGGGTGTTTGTTCCTCTACTACCTTCGGCTCCTGTGATCCTCTACGGTTTGCCCCTTAAAATAACTCTCCGGCTCCTTCGAGTTCTCCAGGTCCTATTCAACAACCCTTTTCCGTATCATTGTCAACGCCGACCTATTCGGTCCTCAGATACTCATCCTTTTGCTATTATCCCCTTGAGCCTTTTCATTCTCTAGTTCCTCCGTAACATTTAATGTTTACACATCATCAGGATGATACACATCACCCTCCGGTGTAGACGGATGGTACAATCTGATCCTCTTGCATGGGCTCTCCTAGCTCAACTTCCACTCTCCACTGATGAACCGATATGCTACACATGTTTGTGTCCCTGAATGGCATCAAGCCATCACTAATGGTTTAATGCCTTATTAAGGAACAACACCTGGGTGGCTAGGTCTTGTTCCTCCTACTCCAAATCAACACATTGTAGGTTGCAAGTGGATTTCCAAAGTTAAGCGCAAGGCAGGTGGTTCCATTGAGTGCTACAAAGCTCATCTAGTTGCCAAAGGCTTCCATCAACGAGTCGTAGTTAACTTTGATGAAACCTTCAGTCCTGTAATAAAACCAGCCACCATTCATACTATGCTAGTCTTGATATTTCATTTGGATGAGATATGCGTTGGCTTGATATGAAGAATGTTTTTCTTCACGCTATATTAGATGAAAATGTTTGTATAACTCAATCCCCTGTTTCGTTGACCCTGCTCGCCATCATCATATTTTCATTTACTAAAGGCCATTTATGACCGTAAACAAGCACTTCGAGCCTGGTTTCATCATCTCAACGACTTCTTCTTACAATTTGGATTCACCCAGTGTTGAGCTGATCACTTTCTATCTATTTATAGCCCCGACTCAGTGGTGACGCTACTACTGTTATGTTGATGATATCAATTTCATTGGCAATCAATCACCTCTAGCTTCATCTTTCATTACCACTCTTAGCGAAGAATTTGAGCTAAGTGACCTTGATTCTCTGTCCTACTTTTGGGGACTTGAAGCAAATTTCTCCCTTTCTGGCTTATGCCTATTGTAACTTCTCACATGTTTGTTAATGACAGACTGCAAACCTTGCAATACCCTAGTATGTGCTAAGACTCAGTTGTCTTTTCACGTCAGAAACTTCCTATCAGATGCCACTGAGTATCACCAACTTCCTATCAGATGCCACTGAGTATCACCTAACATTTCGTATGTTATTCATCATGTCACTTAGTTCATGAGTCAACCTCGGATACCTCATCTTATCACAACCAAACGGATCCTTCGTTATCTAAAAGGGTCTCCTGACTTCGATATCTTATATCAATGCACAATGAATCCCTTAACCCTGAAGGCTTTATTCTGATAATGACTGCGCAAGCTGCCATGACTATCGTGGGTCTACCACCAGCTTCTGTGTTTTCTTGGGATCCAATCTGATCTCATGGATAGCCAAGGAAACAACAAACTATCTCTCGCTCTAGCACAGAAGCCGAGTACCGATCGCTTGTTCATGTATGTATTGAATCTACATGGGTACTTCATCTCTTACAAGAGTTGCACATTCTCATTTTCACTCTTATCACCTTACTATGTGATAAATCTTAGCACTACCCGCATGGCTCCAATCCTATGTTCCACGCTCACACTAAGCACATAGAATCGGATTACCACTTTATATGGGAACGCATTTTTACTGGCACATATTGAGTCCAATTCGTCCCTTTTATAGATCAGCTTGTAGATATCTTTACCAAGGGATTTCACAATACCAGCTTTCGTCTTCTGCAGTCCAACCTCATATCTCCCAAACAACTAACAGCATCTCATAATTGATTATTAGACCTCAACGATTTTAGCATCTCATAATTAATTCTAAATCAACCAATCAATTAGAATTAATTTAGGAATAAATTAATGCAATAATTTAGGATTAATTTCCATATTCACTCATTTGTATATTGCATAAATTGGACACTAGAAGAAGAAATACAAAATTTCTTTGACTTAAAGCAAGCACCACTAGCTTGGTTTTTCCAAATTTTCTCAATTCCTCTTATCTCAAGGGTTCAAATCCAGTTCACCTGACAAATCTCTTTTCAGTGTTTAGATCTAGAGCTCACACCATTCTCCCAGCAGTTTCTGTGGATGATATTATTGTTGCTGGGAGCCCTACTGAGGCTATTAGCACTCTCATTCAGACTATGGGTCAACATTTTGCTATGAAGGACCTGAGTTCCATCTCATACTACCTTGGCATTGAGGTTAAAACAAAATCTTCGGGTTTGCTTCTCCATGAATCCAAATATGCAGCTCATCTTCTTAAAATGGATGGTATTACCAATTGCAAACCTTATGCTACACCCTCTACCACCAAATCTTCTGCTCATCCTACAAATGTTGATCCATTGTTAGATCCCTCTCTCCTTAGAAGTTCGGTTGGTGCATTGCAATACCTTACCATCACCAAGCCAAATCTTACACATGCAGTGAAATCGGTTTGCCAACACATGCATGCTCCCTCGAACGTTCATTTTACTGCAGTCAAACGCATATTGCGGTATCTTCAATGCATTTTGCATACTGGTATTCATTTACGTCCATCTTTCATTAACTACTAACTTGGATGCTGATTGGGGTGGAAATAATCAAGACTGAAGATCAGCTAGTGGTTGTTGTGTGTTTTAGGGGGCATCCTTAGTGTTCTGGCCTTCTAAAAAGCATCACACAGTTGCCCGTTCCGAGACTGAATACAAAGCAGTGGCTGATACAACCATTGAACTCAAGTGGTTTGCCAATTTACTTAAGACTTACTTGTGGTTACTCATCCCCACTCTCTATTGTGACAACATTTCAACACTTACATCGACTGCCAATCCCCTTTTTCACGCTCACACAAAACATATAGAGATTGATTATCCTTTTGTTCATGAACAAGTAACTTCTAAAGCTTTGGTGGTGGGTCATGTTTTGTCCTCTTCTCAGCCTGTTATTTGTTCACTACACCTATTCCCTCTGCTCAATCTATTTCTTCGAGCCAAGCTAAGAGTTGCTCCAGTAAATATTAGCTTGAGGGGGCCCGATAAAGCCAATCCTAATGCTTATGTGCCTAAGCCAATTCAGCTTCCAGATTCTTCTACAAGAGTTGTAGCCTTATCTATGACAGTTGGTCATAACCAACTATTGTATCTATAGGAGATCGTTAGATCTGGACTCTGTAAATAGAGTTTCCATTTGTGTAAATTCCATTATGGAGAATCAACATATATAACTCCTAAACTTATGAAGATTCTCTCATTATCTCTCTCTCTCTCTCTCTCTCTCTCTCATCTGCTCATTATTTTCAATAGAAGCTTTTAAACCACAAAATTGGGTCAAGGCCACCTTTATTTTCAAACTAAGAAAGAAATCATTAAATAATTGGAGAAAAATAAACAGAAGAAGTAGAACTAATGACCTAGATAAGATGAAAGATACCAAGAAAAAAGCCAACCAAGTACATGGAAAGGCTAACATAAAAAAAATGTGAGCATATAATCAATTAATGAGTGGTATAAAAAAAGGCCTGTATTATTCCCCAAAAAATAAATATAATAAATAATACGCCAAGCAAGTAGGAACAATTTCTGGGTTTTTTTTTTTCTCAGCATTTATGTTTATTGATATTGTGTCAGAGCTTTCTAAAAAAGATGTCCAGGCACTATTATTTCCAACCATATAAGATTCATCATATTTGGATAAGTAATAAGAGAGATATGGTCAATTTACTACCAAAGGTTAATTCTGAATTTTTTAGACAGCTTGTAGATTGCTACAGTGATTTCGCCGCAATTCCATGTTTCTTTGCCCTTCTTGGTTTTGGTTGATGTCAATGATCATTTTTCAGCCAAACTCCTTTAAAACATTGTTTCAATGATATTCAAAGCGTTTTGATGATCCAAATATACAATGTACCTTATGATCATATTGAAAACCTAATTTTTTAATTTTTTGCATAATTATGATAAAAATGTGAAATTTCCAATTGAGTAAAGTATGAACAAACTTATTACATGGATCATGATATAATAATGATATGGACATATTCAAAATATTATATCAATGATATTTAAAGTGTTTTCACATTGAGATCATGTAATGTACTATATGATCACATTAAATTCAAGTTTAAACATATTAAGCACATTTGTGAGACGTGAATTTTCCAAATTTGCATGATATGATCAAATACATAATACACATTGTGATATTTAGGCATATTGAACATGTTAGAAACAAACACCTTTGGTGTGTGTGTGTCACCTATAGAGTTCCGAGTTCAATATCCTTGAGTAATGTTGTCGAAATCAAAAATTGCATTAAGTAAATCATACCTTTCAACTTGAATTCATCTCTATGACATATTTCCATAATGTATGGATGATTTATACTCAAAAACAATTTTAATTCATTTAAAACTTCAAATGACGCGTTATCGTCAAAATCACATTTTTCAGAAATCCTATGATTGAAACCGCTTAGGCTAACAATCTTCCCCTTTTGAATGATGACAACTCGTTTGATGTTTTAAGAATAACAATGATTTTACTAGCCCCCCCTGAGAATGAGATCGGTATAAAAAAGATTTATCTAAGAAAGCTCATTTTTCATTCTCTTAGGCAAGTAAAATTCTTATAATTCTCATAACAATAAAACTATATAATTAAGATCATATGAATCACACAAACATAAATAACACACCACATAACATAGATTGTCTTACAATATTCAAAACACAAGCATAATGAAAACATAAACATCAAATCTAGGTCTTTAAAACAAGAAATGTAAAGAGTAGAGTTAGAGAGATTTGACACCAGTATTTATAGTAGTTTGGCAACCCTTTGCCTAGTCTACTCTGCCAAATTCCTTCGGAGATTTCACTATCTTTGATCTTCTTTCGGGTGAAGATTAAACCTTCTAGACATATCCCACTAATGGTATTGGACCCATGGTCCATTTAGATATGAATGTAGTGGAATAATACAGTTATGAAGCAAGTTATTCAAAATATGCATAGTGGAGTTGGTGTTGCATGAGTCAATTATTGCATGGTTAGACAAAGCATGGTGGAAGTCTTCAAAGGTAGGTGATGATCATTAATGCAAGACTCCTCTATTTGTAAAGTTGGTCAAGATACTGTTGAGCATGGTTGGCATGAGACAAGGTATGGTTGTCCCTAACTAGCCAACCCTACCACAAAGTAGACATTGCATTTAATAATCTTCCCACTTGCACAACTTGGACAAATGCATGTATCTATTGTATAATCTAAGTAACACGAATTTGACATCAATATCATGTATGTATAATGATATTTCAAAGGTTTACAGGATTTTCTGCAAAAACCAACTACTGACTTCTGCCGAAACGTTGAATTTTGAACAACCAAAACAACTTGAAATGGCATGAAATTTATAGGGTTTTAAAGATATTTGAATTAGCTTTCTAACCATATAAGATTCATCATATTTGGACAAGTACTAAGAGATATATGGTCAATTTACTACCAAAGGTTAATTCTGAATTTTTTGGACAGCTTATAGATTGCTACAGTGATTTGCCGCAATTCTATTTTTCTTCACCCTTCTTGGTTTTGGTCGATGTCTATGATCATTTTTTAGCTAAACACCTTTAAAACATTGTTTCAATGATATTCAAGGTATTTTGATAATCCAAATATATAATGCACCTTATGATCATATTGAAAACCTAAGGAATAATGACATTTTTTGCCCTGACAAATGAAATTTGTTTCAATTTGGACCCCCATATTTGAAAATAGACACATTGGTTACCACACGTTTCATTTTTGTTTCAATTTGGACCTTCAATTAAGTTTTCTGTTAATTAATGTTAAATTACATTTATACCCTTTAAAGTTTTTAATTGGGATCATTTTATTTTCTATTTAAAATTTAAGGGTCTATTGTGTATTTTTTTTTCATCCCTTTCCCACCCCGCTCCATCTCCGGCGAGCCAACCCCCACCCCGCTCCACCCACCTCTCTTGACACAATATCAATGCCCACCACATCATCGATCGATTACATGATCGATCTCCGCCGTTCTCGATCGATTTCACGATCGATCTCGACCCCCACCCCACTCCATCTCCGCCGTTCTCGATCAATTTCACGATCGATCTCTGCCGTCCGCCATCGCCATCACCATCTTCGAGGACCCACCCCCAAGATTGAGAAATATAGGGAAAAAGAGAGAAAGAGTCACAGTGGGTGGTTGAGGGTGGCCGGCGTGGTGGTGGTGACATGGTGGACAAAAGTGGTAGCGGGGAAAGAGAGAGAGGGGGGGAGGGGGGGGGGAGAGAGTTGGGTGAAAGTTGAGAGAATTAATTTTTTTACCCTTCATGTTTAGCCAAATATTCAAATAGATACCATTAAAATAGTTAGAGTAAAAAGACAAAATTACACTTATTATTTAACATGAAATGACCAAAGGACCGTTACTTTCACGTTGACCTAACAGAATTATGAAGAGGGTTTAAATTGAAACAAAAATGAAATGTGAGGCAGTCAATGTTTCTATTTTCAAGTACGGGAGTCCAAATTGAAACAAACTTCATTTGTTAGGGCTAAAAATGTCATTATCCCAAAACCTAATTTCTCAATTTTTTGCATAATTATGATCAAAATGTGAAATTTCCAATTGAGCAAGGTATGGACGATCTTATTTCATGGATTATGATATAATAATGATATGGACATGTTCGAAACATTATATCAATGATATTTAAAGTGTTTTCACATTGAGATCATGCAATATACTATATGATCATATTAAATTCAAGTTTAAGCAAACTAAGCACATTTGTGATCAACACGTGAATTTTCCAAATTTCCATGATATGATCAAACATATAATACACATTGTGGTATTTAGACATATTGGATATGTTCGAAACAAAACATCACAAATGTATGCACCTTCGGTGTGTGTGCGCGCAACCTATAGAGTTTTGAATTCAATATCCTTGAGTAATGTTGTCGAAATGAAAAATTGCATTAAGCAAATCATACTTTTTGACTTGAATTCATCTCTATGATGTATTTTCATAATGTATGGATGATCTATACTTAAAAACAATATTAATTCATTTAAAACGTCAAATGACGCGTTATCGTCAAAATCACATTTTCCGGAAATCCTATGATTAAAACCGCTTAGGCTAACAATGATCTTTACCCGAAACAAGATCAAAGACAATGAAATCTCCAAAGGAGCTTGGGGGAGTAGATTAGGCAAAGGGTTGCCGAAATACTATAAATACCGGTGTCAATCTCTCTAACTCTACTTTTTATATTTCTTGTTTTGTTTGTGTCTGTGATTGTTTGTTTGGTTGAATATCCGTTGTGCACTAATCACTATCACATTATCCCAAGATAAAATTGAGTAGAAACGATTAAGGAAAATTTGTCAAACCCAATTCACCCTCTCTCTTGGGTAGTTTATTGGGCCACAATTGGCATCAGAGCTACATTTGCTTAATAGGCTTCATCAACATAGATTTGCACTAATAAGATGTTATTTTCAGATTCTTTAACATTGTGATATTTAGGCATATTGGACATGTTAGAAACAATAGCTTTCGTTGCAACTACCTATTTTGAATGTTCCTATACCTTATTTAAGGTGTTTTATATCATAAAAATCATTCAATTTGATCAAATCATCATTGGATTAAATCAATTTGATGAAAACTATTTCAAAGGTTTAAGAACAAATTTGACAGTTTTTTTGCATTAACTAAAAATTAGTTTTACATATCAAATCTTGTTCGGATTGTTCAATTCATGTTATGATATGTTAGTTTAACGTGTCTACACAATATATATCTGATTGATTGATATGTTGAACATTATATCCATGATTAATTGACAAATTGACTTAATGACTCAGAAAATTCTGTTTTTCACATAGAAAATGTGTTTAAGTGTTGAATCTTCATGGAATCATTCAAATGCACAAACGACTTGTATTCTTGTTAAATTTCATTATACATACATGACAATGATGTTCAAATTCGTGCTACTTAGATTATACAAGAGATATATGCATTTGTTCAAGTTGTGCAAGTGGGAAGATTATTAAATGTAATGCCTACTTTGTGATAAGGTTGGCTAGTTATGGACAACTATACCTTGTCTCATGCCAACCATATTTAACATTATCTTGACCAACTTTTTAAATGGAGGAGTCTTGCATTAATGATCATCACCTACCTTTGAAAACTTCCACCAAGCTTTGTCTAAATGCAATAATGACCAAGACCAGCTCCACTATGCATATTTTGAATAATTTGATTCATAATTGTATTATTCCACTACATTCATGTCTAAATGGATCTTGGGTCCTATACCATTAATGGAATATGTCTAGCATTGATTATGTTGGAAAAAGTTGTTGGACGTTTGAAAATTCTGCAGAGATTTTTGAGTGGTAAGGAGCCTCTGTCTTGATTCTTCAAAAATCACAATGCTAACGGTCATATTGAGCTCAACACTCATACTTGAGACCTCCCAACACACTTCAAGCTGCATATAAGGAGGCCATATTGCTGGAAGCAAGACACCAAGGCACCCATTGCTTATCTTACACAAGTGCTTCAAAGAGTTAAACTACCAAGCTTCTAAGTAAATTTTTGTGCAACATCACCTTCATACTTTTTTGATTCATATATTCATATTGAGTGATTGTTGTATTTAGCTTCACACACTTGGAGATTCTTGAATTCTTTATCTTGAGAATGTTGAAGTTCCGTTTTGCGAGACAGTGAGATTTTGATTGTAAATCTTGAGGAAGGGTTTTGTTCAAGAGGAGAAATTTGTGAGTGGAACATATTCACTCTTCATTGTAAAGTCTTGAGATACGAACTTCTTAAGCGGCGACTATAGAAGGTTTGATTTTCACCGGAAAGAAGATCAAAGATAGTGAAATCTCTGAAGGAGCTCGGGGGAGTAAACTAGGCAAAGGCTTGCCGAACTATTACAAATACCGATGTCAATTTCTCCAATTCTACTCTTTACATTTCTTGTTTTGTTTGTGTTTGTGATTGTTTGTTTGGTTGAATATCCGTTGTGCACTAATCACTATCACATTATCACAAGATAAAATCAAATAGAAACGATTAAGGGGAATTTGCCAAACCTAATTCATCCCCCCTCTGGGGTAGTTTTTTGGGCCTCACACAAGCAACTCCATATATTATCACAACTCTAAAATTAACTACGTAACTACGTTAGAAGGGCCACATCTCACGGTTACCTTTGATATTACCCCTTTCTTAGAAGGTTGTTTTATATGAGCCCAAAATGGTGTGAACAAGAAAAAAAATGTTCCCGAGGAATTTATCTATGTAATGATGGATGAACAGATGGCTAATTTCTCTTCTCTTCCTTTGTACCTGAAACATCAATTAGGGATTAAGGCCTTGCTCCAATGTTACACTCAATTTGATTGACTTCTTCTTTCAAACCCTCCAAATACCTCCCTATGGCTAACAGAACAACCCTTTTAAAAGGATGGCTTATACCATATAACTAACTGTAGAAGTAGTCACCTTCATTGCCAGAATGTCCAGCTTTTTTTCAGGCTTTGAGCCAAGGAAAGGCTGATTACCCAAGGCCAATAAAGACTCAATAAACTCCATCTCCCAGTCTTGGCAGCCTTAGAACAGCAGTTCTGGAAAATCCTAAGTCATGCTTGGACATAAACAAAATATCTCAAACTACGTTCTCATTACCCTTGATCTTTAGTACGTTCTGATAGATGCATCCATATCTTGTTCATCTTCTACAGTATTGCCATGGGCATTCATCATGCCTTATAGCTGCATTTTGCTCCCAAAATGTTCTATAAAAAATTGTTACCATTCTCATGATAAGAAAGACTAATCATGCAGGGGCGGAGCCACACTAGGTGAGGGTGGCCTTGCCCCTTTCAAGTTTCAAAATGTTCCCTTCTCACCCTTCTACATTTTATAATTTTTACACGAACATTGTAGCAATACTACATACATTTTCATTTATCACCGGCATTCATCATGTAGTACAGCTGCATTTCGCTTTCAAATTGTTCTATGACGAATTGTTATCATTCTCATCGTTAAGAAAGACCAATCACGCAAGGGTGGAGCTACACCACCCTTTCAAGTTTCAAAATGTTCCCTTTTTATTCTTATACTTTTCATAATTTTTTGAAAATATATTTTAATAGAGTACCTTGTGAAGAGGTGCAACCATCAATTTCAGCCGAGGCCTCCTCAGCTCATGAACTTGAGATTGATAAATGAACATCACATTTAAGCTGCTAGAACAGAGTTTGATTTTCCAACTAGTTCATAGCTTCAAGACGACAAAATGCAAGTTGCAATTTCACCCACCGCCCCTCTCTTTGGCTAATTATTTTTTGTGAAGAAACAACCACAAATTGCCAAAGCGTAGGCATGGAACTATAAACTAAGTTTTTCCTATGAAATAAGTTGGGAAAAATACCGCAGGACCAAATTTAGTAATCAAGTTGCATCACCTACTTAATGCAATTTGGCAACAGACATTAATCAACTGGAACATTGAGCTCCACTATCAGGAACTCTGCTAAATTTATACCCTACCAGTGCTAAACCATGACCACTAACAATCTTTATTCCTTCATAAGCAGTCCACAACGTTCACAAATCACATAATGCAATCCGATACCCCGTGAGATATACTCCACACAAATCTCTAATGCAACTATCAACCCACAAGTCTAAACAGTTTTTGAAGATAAATCTATGCGAGATCAATAAAAAACAGGACCATGCGCAAAGATCGTCAAAAGAACCAGATAAGCAATGGATACATATTTGGTGTTAAATCTAATCATACGCATCAACAGATGGACCGATTCTCGGGAGAAATGCTTACGGGAGAGGAGCGTTCGTTTTCCGACGTTGGCGGATCCGACAACGAAAATTCCGGGCCTCTTCTCCAGCGATTCTCGATCCACCGCTGCTTGCTGATCCATTGTTGCTAATCGAACCTCTCAGCAATGCTACCAACTTCTTCCAGAGAAATTTTGGAAAACCCTAGGTCAAATTCTACTTCTACTGAGCTTGGTTAAGCACAGAATGTAAGAATTAGTCTTTTAATTATGTAATTTAAAAATAAATAAATAAATCATTATCAATAGTTTGTGTGAAGGAGTTGTTTACATTATTATCAAAATTACTTAAATAGTGTTCTTTGAAACTTATTTACAGAACTAGTGTTACCCGGGGTTCGGAACCCCGGGTATCTAAACACGGGGTTCAGAACCCCGTGTACACAATTTGGGTGCCGTATACTCGGGGATCCGTTCCCCGGGTATAATTTTTTTTTTTTTTTTTTTATACTACATACCCGGGGATCCAATCCCCGGGTATACATGGTACACGGGGATTGGATCCCCGTGTACCAGAAAAAAAAAAAAAAAAATTAATTTTGCTCGGGAACGGGCGTTTCGCCCGTTCCCGAGCAGCCGCTGCAGGCTGCCTGCCTGCAGCGGACGGAGATGACCCTCTCATTCAAAAATTTGAATTACAAAATTTTAAAATTTTATACCGTTGGGAGTCCGAAGTCTGGCATAAATTTTCTATAAATTCTCTACAATTGTTTCTATCAAATTTATTCTTTTGATAATTTTTTCTTCTTCTTCTTCACTAAGCACAATTGGTTTCTTCAAAATATCTTCCCCTATTGGAGGTAAGTTTATTTTATGTATTTTGTTTAATTTATTTATTAGTTTAATCTATTATAATTGGTTAGTTAATTAATTTCTCTATAAGTTTCTCTATCAATTTAATTAAATTTTATTTTTTAAATGTGTTTAAAAAAATTATTTTATTATTAAAAAAATTACTTCTTCAATAATTTAGTATTTCAGTTAAAAAATTTAAATATTAAAAAATGTACACGGTGAGAGATCTGTATCGTTCAATGGGACGTTATTAGCTTTTGGAAGATGAATACTTATACTTTTTCGATCCAAGAGTTCGTTACTCTTCACGGTGGATTGCAAGAATGCGGGAGGAATACACTTATCGTGTCAACCAATCTGAGATTATAGTAGACGGATGCAGGCAATATAATATTCCAATAGTGCATCAATTGGCTAGAATAATGCCAATAGACACGCCACATGATCTTCAGATGGCGTTGCATAGATACCGCGAAGAAAATAACCGAATGCAAATTCGAATTTTTCGACATGAGCTTGAAACGACAGCACGTGAACGTCTCGAACAAGGTTTGGTTGTCGAAGCGCGTACTTACATGAGATGCGCAAAAAAACCTCAATATCAGTCAGATATTGAAATGTCTGATGATGAGAGTGATGTTTAATACTTTCGCGTTGATGAATTGCAGTTTAACTATGTATTTCCTTCGAAGTCTAATGTATCGGTTCAATGTTAAATTATAAATTCTACCGAACAACTGATTTTCTCTATTTCAATTGGTAGGTAGTGTTGGGTTAGTTTTTTTTAGTTAAATCTCGTGTACATAAGTCTCTTTTAATAATTATGTTTTTAAAAAATCTAATTTTTTTATGCAGTATAATATTTGGAAACAAACTATTCAACCTATAATTTTCGTGATGTCTTCAAATATTAATTCAAGTGAAGAAAGCTCATTTAGTTTTTCAAGTGAGGAGAACTCGTACAGTGTTTGGGGTTGGCCTGGACCATGGGATCACTAAAGATGTTGGATTCTACGACCATACTATGATGACTACTAGAGTGATCAAGACACCAACCCGATAGAGTATCGGGTCGGTCTACGCCAAGAATGGGAATACAGGGTGAATGAGTCTGACAACGTTGTATCTCGTTTGAGAGATCTGAATGCACCAGTTCCTTATCGTAGAAGTCTTCAGATGCCTAGACGATGTATAATTGATGACACAACCGAGATCGAAGATGCAATTACACAAATTTGGTTGGAGAATAATCGAATATTGTTACGTAGGAATCGATATTATCTACTACAACTAGCCAATGAAATGGCTGCCGCAAGTAACAGAGCACTATCTCCAAGCGAATACCATAACGTCATGAATAATAATGAATATTTATCTGAGGAGTACATGTCAAATGAAGAATAAATATTTTTTTTGTAGTTCAATTGTCTTTTTAAGTGTTTTCTTGTAACTATTTTCTTGATTTTATATATTGCATTTCTTATTTATTGTCTTTTTTATGGGTTTTGTACCGAACACTGCTAAACATGATTCTAAATTATGTAATATTTTTTTTATGTTTATAATTAATTATACTTACATTTCCATAGAAAGGTGTTGATCTACCTTGTATATTGCTTCTGAAATGGATAAAACATTGAAATGGGAGATCGAATAAGAAATTGTTAGAAAGCATACAAAGTGAAAATTGGTTAAAATGAATATATATATATATATATATATATATAGAGAGAGAGAGAGAGAGAGAGAGAGTTCTTGACATAAAAAATATATGGAGTGTTGTCAACTTTGGCGATTTTTTAAAATTCACCCACTTATCCGTTTTTAGTGTTGTAAGAAGTATTATGGAGTGTTTCGAATGTAATTTATGCACAAAAAAATTGGTTCATTTTTGTTACGGACATGCAGTCTTTTGTTAATTCCAAAGTTGCCCAAAAAAATTCCGTAGTTATCGAAACAGCTCATCTTGTCAACTTTGGCGATTTTTTAAAATTTATCCATTTGTCCGTTTTTAGTGTTGTAAGAAGTATTATAGAGTGTTTCGAATGTAATTTATGCACAAAAAAATTGGTTCATTTTTGTTACGGACATGCAGTCTTTTGTTAATTCCAAAGGTGCCCAAAAAAATTCCGTCGTTATCGAAACAGCTTATCTTGTCAACTTTGGCGATTTTTTAAAATTTATCCACTTGTCCGTTTTTAGTGTTGTAAGAAGTATTATGGAGTGTTTCGAACTTAATTTATGCACAAAAAAATTGGTTCATTTTTGTTACGGATATGCAGTCTTTTGTTAATTCCAAAGTTGCCCAAAAAAATTCCGTCGTTATCGAAACAGCTCATCTTGTCAACTTTGGCTATTTTTTAAAATTCATCCACTTGTCCGTTTTTAGTGTTGTAAAAAGTATTATGGAGTATTTCGAACGTAATTTATGCACAAAAAAATTGGTTCATTTTTGTTACGGACATGCAGTCTTTTGTTAATTCTAAAGTTACCCAAAAAAATTCCGTCGTTATCAAAACAGCTCATTTTGTCAACTTTGGCGATTTTTTAAAATTCATCCACTTGTCCGTTTTTAGTGTTGTAAGAAGTATTATGGAGTGTTTCGAACGTAATTTATGCACAAAAAAATTGGTTCACTTTTATTACGGACATGCAGTCTTTTGTTAATTCCAAAGTTGCCCAAAAAAATTCCGTCGTTATCGAAACAGCTCATCTTGTCAACTTTGGCGATTTTTTAAAATTCATCCACTTGTCCGTTTTTAGTGTTGTAAAAAGTATTATGGAGTGTTTCGAACGTAATTTATGCACAAAAAAATTGGTTCATTTTTGTTACGGACATGCAGTCTTTTGTTAATTCCAAAGTTGCCCAAAAAAATTCCGTCGTTATCGAAACAGCTCATCTTGTCAACTTTGGCTATTTTTTAAAATTCATCCACTTGTCCGTTTTTAGTGTTGTAAAAAGTATTATGGAGTATTTCGAACGTAATTTATGCACAAAAAAATTGGTTCATTTTTGTTACGGACATGCAGTCTTTTGTTAATTCTAAAGTTACCCAAAAAAATTCCGTCGTTATCAAAACAGCTCATTTTGTCAACTTTGGCGATTTTTTAAAATTCATCCACTTGTCCGTTTTTAGTGTTGTAAGAAGTATTATGGAGTGTTTCGAACGTAATTTATGCACAAAAAAATTGGTTCACTTTTATTACGGACATGCAGTCTTTTGTTAATTCCAAAGTTGCCCAAAAAAATTCCGTCGTTATCGAAACAGCTCATCTTGTCAACTTTGGCGATTTTTTAAAATTCATCCACTTGTCCGTTTTTAGTGTTGTAAAAAGTATTATGGAGTGTTTCGAACGTAATTTATGCACAAAAAAATGGTTCATTTTTGTTACGGACATGCAGTCTTTTGTTAATTCCAAAGTTGCCCAAAAAAATTCCGTCGTTATCGAAACAGCTCATCTTGTCAACTTTGACGATTTTTTAAAATTCATCCACTTGTCCGTTTTTAGTGTTGTAAAAAGTATTATGGAGTGTTTCGAATGTAATTTATGCACAAAAAAATTAGATTTATTTAAAATATCGATAAATCACCGTTAATCAATTCAAAGTTGCCGAAAATTATCGTGTCAAAACTTTTTTTTTTTGGGGGGGTAAAGCTGTCGGAGATTTTTTTTTTTTTTTTATTATTATTATTAATAATATTATTATTATTATTTTAGAAAGACATTTTTTAATTTCGTTTTTTTTTATTATTATTTTTTTCTTTGAGAAACGCATTTTCTAAATGCATTTTTTTTTTAAAACGCAAAAAAAGGAATTGCGTTTTTATAAAAATGCATTTTTTATCTGCGTTTTACTCTCATCTCCGTAAATAAGATTCAACCACCATGTTTTCAGAAATTAAATTTTATAAATATATTTTTTATGTCAAGAACTCTCTCTCTCTCTCTCTCTATATATATATATATATATATATATATATATATCCATTTTAACCACTTTCCACTCTGTATGCCGTCTAAGAATTTGTTGCTCAATCTCCCATTTCAATGCTTTATCCATTTACAAAGTAATATATACGGTAAATTTACAATTTTCTAAATCTCCAAACATTACAAAAAAATGGATTTACTAACTACATAAGTTCCTATATAACTATATATTTACAAAAAATATGTATTTACATTCCTATAACTAAACTAACAATTACATAACAAGCTATGTACCGCAGCCTCGAGGTCGGATGTTCCTCTGCCCTCGTCGTTGAGCAATTGGAAGTTCCTCAGCCTCGTCATGAACTTGTGTAACTTGTTCAAAGTCCACGAACGACTGCTGCATACTTCCCGGGGTGATAACGGCGTCGTCCCCAAACCACTGCACCGGTGACACCTGTCTTTGTAATCTTCTTGGTTCGACAAATGTCACCGGAGGAATGACTCCTGAAGTTGAAATAACGCTTATATTCGGAGTATAGAATGTGGATAGGGGTCCGACATCAACACCCATGCCGTACATATCAGACGATCCGGCATCAGCACTCATGCCGTACATACCAGACGGTCCGGCATCAATGCCCATGCCGTACATACCAGATGGTCCGGCATCAGCACTCATGCCGTACATACTAGACGTTCCGACATCAGTACCCATGCCGTACATACCAGATGGTCCGGCATCAGCACCCATGCCGTACATACTAGACGTTCCGGCATCAATACCTATGCCGTACATACTAGATGGTCCGGCATCAGCAGTATAGGGTTGGGAAGTAGGCTGAGGAACAGTGTGAGGAGCAGGATGGACACCACGTGCCATGAACCTCGCACGTGATCCTGTTGCTAAATAACCCACGTCGGGCTAGTACTCAGGGTTGACCATGAACCTTCGTGTGATTCTCCAATACCAGTTCATGTATTCATGGTCAACCCCTATCCCCTGCAAGAAGCTGACCATATCAGGTGCTTGTCGACTGTTCCACCTATCTATATGTTGGCGGTGTAATACAGTCCAGTCAGCACCGTAGTGTCCTCGCCGACTAAGGGTGTGCAAGTTTTGATCCCAAGTACACTGCTTCGGAATCGGTTGCTGATAACCGAATTGTCGTAGTACGCGTAGGGGATACGTGTACTCGACAATCTCGTAGCAGATGAGGGGCAGTTCTGCCATCCATATTTGTTCTCCATCTCTAGTATATGGAGGCAAATCCTGCTGGTCATATGGCATCCAGATAACCTGTCCAAAAAATATGTAAATAAAAAAATAAATTAAAAATCTGATGTAAATAAACAATTAACCTCATCATTCTGCAATCGATCTAACTGATCACGATACACGATCAAAACGTGCATCGGCTGGTGTTCTGTACTGAATCTAAGGGTCCACCTGTACATCAATAAAATAACCAGAAGTTTAATTAAATATAGATGGAAATTTACATTACATGATAATAAAACAAAAAACAAATTACTAATTACTTACCAAGCACCCCTCGGAGCCGCTGGGAACAAAAAGTTCTCCAAAACCAATTGTCCGTACAATCCATCAAAATCGGGAATAGGGACAACATCCGGTCGAAGCCTCGGCAATCGCTCCCAGGCCCAACACTCTAACAAAAATAGACACCCGGCAATATCTTTTGTTGTACCCTTTGCTGCCTTGCATAACTCGCGGTATAGCACAGCTAGTGTCGCACTGCCCCAACTATACTTGACAAGCGGTGTCAAGTCACGGAGCAGTGGGAGGTAGACGAGCTTGACCATGTTCTGCAATTTATCAGGCAACAACATGGTGCCAAGCAAAATCAAGCAATATGCCCGGGCGGAGCAATGGATGGTCCGTTCGCTGGCATCTTCAGGAACTTGGTTGAAGGTTTCCTTTAACCAATTCAGCTTCATACAACCGTTCTTTATTACACTCGGCGGCGGTACCACGCCGAGAATATTAGAGCAAAGTTCCTGCCAACTCGGTACCGTCCGTGTGTCATTAGGGCCGGTAACGGGTTGGCCGTGTACAGGCAACCCCAACAAGACAGCCACGTCCTGTAGCGCAATCGTCATCTCCCCAATGGGTAGATGAAAAGTATGCGTCTCCGGACGCCATCTCTCTACTAATGCGGTTATTAGGGCCCTATCTAACCGCTTCGGCCACAGCCTGTAAGGGCCATATAATCCGGCCGATTCAATTAGCTCAACGACTCGACCGGGGGTGTTTGCTCTCCATTTCCCCACATCAAATCCCACGCAGTCTAGGACACCAATATCCTAAAAAATTAATTAATATTAATTAAGACAGAATCAATAACATAAAATGGAAAAATTAATGTAATAAATTAAATATTAACCTGTCCTGCCCAGATTAATTCAGATCTGTGCTGGGCCTGCAAGTGGAGAACTGTAGTAACTTCTGGGCCAGGGTGATACATAACTGAAATTTTTTTTCCAACAATTGCGTTAAATTTATTAGTACCAAATTAAGATTTAATGACATTTACAAACAAAATATAGCATCCATTACAAATAAATGTGCGCGGCAAGTGCATGAAATTTATAGTACATAAAATTTGTCATATCATATAAATAAATTAGAAAAAACATTCATTACAAATAAAATTGTGCGACAGAAAAATCCATAAACATCAATTACAATGATTGGACAAGATTAAATAAGTGTATGGAGAGGTCGGGATGGACACTTTCGTCTATCACGTCCAGTCTGGGAACACAAACTACATTGATTTGTCATAGTTCTTCGCGACTGATCCATCTCGTTTCGAATGCGAGTGGATGTCGGTCGACCACGCTGCACCACTCGAAGTCTATTATGGTCCGGAATTAAGTTCGGTAAATTTGTCTGTGGCCAGTAATCCTCGTGGATAAGCGGTCAAAAAGATGACTCCCACGCCATCAATTGATTCATCAATGTGTACTCAGTGGCAATATACTGGAACGCATTATTGCCACTATACTCGGTGGCCACAAGTATATGGGAGCATGGATATCGCCATATTTTATACTTCCCACAAGTGCAGTCAGCGTCGTCCCCTAACGTTACTTGGTGAACGATGAATCCCCCAGTAAGAGTCTTTTTTGTTCTGACATGATAGATTGCGTTTGCTTACAAAAATATATATTAAATTAATTTATGTGTCCCAACAATTATATGTAACCTGAAAAAAAAAATAATAACTAATAATTTACCGATCAAATATCTGAATCTCGTAAGTTTTGGACTTGGCTTGAGATTTCTGTATTTTTTCGACGACGTGTTTAACGTATAGGTGACCTTCACTCGACATATTTATTGCTTGTTGTTGACCAACATCGAAGTATTTAACCATCCTGTGAAAAGTAATTTTTACGGATGCAGTAATTGGAACATTTCTTGCACCCTTCAAGCAATTGTTAAATACCTCAGTATAATTGGTGGTTATCACTCCCCAACGCTTGCCATCGTCATGTGCCCTAGTCCACTTATAGGGTGCAATACGTTCCAACCACCTATAAGCCTCAACATTAATTACTTTTATTTCCTGCATAATTGCATCGTATTTTCGAATTTGATTTGCAGCACCCGCCTTCCAAGCAAGATCTTTCAAATGTTGATTTTTAGCGAAAGTGTTAAAATTGCTGCAAAGGTGACGCAAACAATATCGATGATATCGGACGGGCTCGTTCGGTTGGTTAAGCCACATGTTGTCAGCCGCACTAAGAATACCCCCGTGTTTGTCAGATATCAATGTTACCTCAGGACGATCTTTAACGATATGGTGCTTAAGCATGTAAATGAACCATCGCCAGCAACGATAGTCCTCCTTCGGTACGACGGCAAAAGCCAAAGGATAACACTTATTGGACGGTGTCATTCCAATGGCAATTAGGATCTTCCCCTCGTATTTACCATACAAGTGGGTGCCGTCAATCGTGACAACAGGCCGACAATAACGCCATCCGTCAATTGAAGCTTTGAATGCCCAAAACAACATGTCAAACGTCATGTAATTAGGCATATCAGTCGGAATAGTGCTCCACTCGACAATCGTACCCGAGTTGTAGTGCTGCAATACGACCATATACTTCGGCAACTTTAGATATGATTCGTCCCAATCTCCGAACACAGTCTCAATGGCTTTAGATCTGGCCAACCAAGCTTTTCGATAGGAGATCGTTAATCCGTGAGACTGTTTCACGGAAGCCACGATAACACTCATCTTTAATTCTGGATCCTGTTCGACTTGTCCAAGTATTAAGTTCGAAATAAAGTCAAGGTCCAAATTTTTATGATCTAAAGCCGTTTGATTAAAAAAACATGTGTGTTGGCCCTCGTATTGCGTAATCTGGAACAAACCGTGGCTTTCTTTTCTAATCGCCCGCAACCTCCAACCGCATCCATGCATGCATTTAGCCACCCACACCTTTTTGGTCGATTCCACCACACGATACTCTTTGTTCTTCATGATGTGGTAAAACTTGACGGCGTGCTTGACATGTTTCTTATTTTTGAAGACGATACCGATACGAAATTCGTCCATCTACGTTGTCCAGAAATTTTTCAGCAACTTCGGCTCGTATTTCGCCAAGTCATCTTCATCGCCCCACTCTAAGTTATTGAAAAATGGAATAACCTTTTCCAACTCAAATTGTTGACTGTCACTCCCTTGCCCGCTTGGCCCAACCTCTAGATCTTCACCCCTATTCCCATCATCCTCGGGCTCCAACGCAACATCTGCATCTAACTCTTCTTCTGACATACCGTGACTATCAAGTGTATCAAACTCACCACCATAATTACTTAGTATTGTATTGCGGTGGACTAGATGGTGAAAAATGGTGATGTGGAGGAACATAACTGGTGTCATAATCACGATGTTGTTCTGGAATGTAGGGGGGTGGGACAGTGTAATCAGAATGATAGTGTTCTGGGATGTATGGGGACGGAAGGGCGTAATTAGACTGTACTGTCTGGGGGTACGATTGGGTATTGTACGGATTAGAATTTGGAGTCATCAATTGGTTGAAATGACTAGTTTGGGGAAAAAATTTTGGATTAGGATCAAATCCTCCTTCTATTTCAACATATATCCTCAATAGCAAGAAGTGAGGATATGTAAAGAGGTAACTCAAGCACTTGATTTAATGCCTAAATCGTCCCCAATAGAAAACAAGGTATATTTAAAATTTCCCCCCAACAGTGCCATCGACATCCTACACTTTAATTTTATATTTCCTAGTAGCCCCATCCTAAAAAACACACGGTTTTAACATCTCAATCAATTCATTCAAGGTTGTTCCCCTTTGGACAATCAAATATTTTACTGATGATGTACTATAAAAAACCTCGTATTCAGTACCTTCTAGTATTCTCCCACCCCAATAAAATAACAACCGAACGTAATCCATTTCAAGCGGCTATCATTTCACAAGTCAAAACAAAAAAAAAAAATATTATGATAAAAAAAAATTAAAACTATTTGTAACAATTGTTTTTAAAATAAAATTTCCCTATTTGTTTTATAACAAATTCATTTTTTTTAAAGAAAGTTAAAAAAACGATTTTTTTTCTTTTGTTTCAAATAAATTCTAATACTTTAATTTGTGTCAATTGAGCCCATTTACTCTTACAATTATGACAATGAACTCGTTTTTGAAATCAAATTCGACAAGTTAATCTCGTGAAAAGCATGCTTAGCAATACAAATAGATGATTAAAATTGATGCATCAAGAATGTTACAAATTTGACCTCCAAGTCAACGGTTATTTCACTTGAACTAGCAGAATCGTTGATTATATAAATATCTGAGCTTCAAGGAGAATATCCACTGTTTTTACCCAAAGAAATCTATTTCAGCGTTCAAAATTTTAGGTTTTTCTTATATATTCTTGTAAGGTGTAAGTTATAATTTTGATTTTGTTTTCATGTATTTGGATTGAGTAACCACATTAATATTGATGAGGGAACAAAGACATGTAACTTTTTGAGCGATTCAAAAAATAGAAGTTTATTGTTGGTAGACATTGAAAAATTATGGGAGTTAACTCACATATATTAAAATAATAGGATTCATTTGAAACGGTTACAAAATCAAAGGGGGTTTATTGTAATTAGCGTATGTGACATGGTTTTTGAGGGGCTAAAAGGCCAAGATGGAAGCCAATTGATTCCATCGCTCTCTACAAAAAAATTGAGGGTTTGTTTATGTGTTTAGAAAAAGAAAATCGGGTGACAGGTGTCAATAAATGAGTGGGTACTTATTTGGCTCGAAGAAGTGTTTGGTTTTACTAGCAACATTGAACTCAAAAATAAATAAAAATAAAAGAAATACTACATTACAATTAATGCATTTTTTATTTATTAAAACAATATTTATATTTATGTAAATAACCAAAACCAAAGTTCAAGTTTTTGGAGAAGACTTAAAAAAAATTATTTTAACTCCCTTTCCTTTTACTAATACTAGCCAATTACGGACTAAAAAGATACCTTATAATTTTTTTTTTTCCTATTTTTTTATAACAAATTTTCCCTTTTTTATTAATAAGAAATTTTTTATTTATTTTTCAAAAAAAAAAAATTAAAAAAAAAAAACAAAACATTTTTTGTTTTGGAAAAGTTAAAAAACTAATATGATTTTTTTCTTTTTCCGTTTTTTTTTTTGTTTTACAAAACTTAAAAAAATTTAATTAAATAAAATAAACTAATTTTTACCCTATTTTTTTTATAACAATTTTGTTTTTATTTTTTTAATAACACATTCATCATTTTTTCGGAAAATAAAATTATAAATTAAAATAAACGAATTTTTTTAGAAAAAGTTAAAATAAACTAATTTTTTTCCCTATTTTTTAAATAACAAATTCTTTTATTTATTTTCGAAAAAATAAATTAAATAATTAAAAATAACGTTTTTTGTTTTACAAAAGTTAAAAAAATACTATGATTTGTTTCTTTTTCCCTTCTTTCTTTTTTTTTTTTTTTTTTTTTTTTTTCTGTTTTACAAAACTTAAAAAAATTTAATTAAATAAAATAATCTAATTTTTACCCTATTTTTTTATAACAATTTTGTTTTTAGTTTTTTAATAACACATTCATTATTTTTTCGGAAAAGAAAATTATAAATTAAAATAAACGAATTTTTTTGGAAAAAGTTAAAATAAACTAATTTTTTTCCCTATTTTTTAAATACAAATTCTTTTATTTTTTTTCGAAAAAAAAAAATTAAATAATTAAAAATAACGTTTTTTGTTTTACAAAAGTTAAAAAATAATATGATTTTTTTCTTTTTCCCTTTTTCTTTTTCTGTTTTACAAAACTTAAAAAAATTAATTAAATAAAATAAACTAATTTTTACCCTATTTTTTTATAACAATTTTGTTTTTAATTTTTTTAATAACACATTCATTATTTTTTCGAAAAATAAATTATAAATTAAAATAAACGATTTTTTTGGAAAAAGTTAAAATAAACTAATTTTTTTCCCTATTTTTAAATAACAAATTCTTTTATTTTTTTTTCGAAAAAGAAAATTAAATAATTAAAAATAACGTTTTTTGTTTTACAAAAGTTAAAAAAATAATATGATTTTTTTCTTTTTCCCTTTTTTTTTTTTTTTTTTTTTCTGTTTTACAAAACTTAAAAAAAATTAATTAAATAAAATAAACTAATTTTTACCCTATTTTTTTATAACAATTTTGTTTTAATTTTTTTAATAACACATTCATTATTTTTTCGAAAAATAAAATTATAAATTAAAATAAACGATTTTTTTTTAGGAAAAAGTTAAAATAAACTAATTTTTTTCCCTATTTTTTAAATAACAAATTCTTTTATTTTTTTTCGAAAAAAAAAATTAAATAATTAAAAATAACTGTTTTTTGTTTTACAAAAGTTAAAAAAATAATATGATTTTTTTCTTTTTCCCTTTTTTTTTTTTTTTTTTTTTTTTTACAAAACTTAAAAAAAATTAATTAAATAAAATAAACTAATTTTTACCCTATTTTTTTATAACAATTTTGTTTTAATTTTTTTAATAACACATTCATTATTTTTTCGAAAAATAAAATTATAAATTAAAATAAACTGATTTTTTTTGGAAAAAGTTAAAATAAACTAATTTTTTTCCCTATTTTTTAAATAACAAATTCTTTATTTTTTTTCGAAAAAAAAAATTAAATAATTAAAAATAACGTTTTTTGTTTTACAAAAGTTAAAAAAATAATATGATTTTTTTCTTTTTCCCCCTTTTTTTTTTTCTGTTTCACAAAACTTAAAAAAATTAATTAAATAAAATAAACTAATTTTTACTCTATTTTTTTATAACAATTTTGTTTTAATTTTTTTAATAACACATTCATTATTTTTTCGAAAAGTAAAATTATAAATTAAAATAAACGATTTTTTTTGGAAAAAGTTAAAATAAACTAATTTTTTTCCCTATTTTTTAAATAACAAATTCTTTTATTTTTTTTTCGAAAAAAAAATTAAATAATTAAAAATAACGTTTTTTGTTTTACAAAAGTTAAAAAAATAATATGATTTTTTTCTTTTTCCCTTTTTTTTTTCTGTTTTACAAAATTTTAAAAAAATTAATTAAATAAAATAAACTAATTTTTACCCTATTTTTTTATAACAATTTTGTTTTTATTTTTTTAATAACACATTCATTATGTTTTCGAAAAATAAAATTATAAATTAAAATAAACGATTTTTTTTTGAAAAAGTTAAAATAAACTAATTTTTTCCCTATTTTTTAAATAACAAATTCTTTAATTTTTTTTCCAAAAAAAAAAAATTAAATAATTAAAAAAAACGTTTTTTGTTTTACAAAAGTTTAAAAAATAATATGATTTTATTCTTTTTCCCTTTTTTTTTCTGTTTTACAAAATTTAGAAAAAATTAATTAAATAAAATAAACTAATTTTTATCCTATTTTTTTATAACAATTTTGTTTTTATTTTTTTAATAACACATTCATTATTTTTTCGGAAAATAAAATTATAAATTAAAATAAACGATTTTTTTTGGAAAAAGTTAAAATAAACTAAATTTTTTCCCTATTTTTTGAATAACAAATTCTTTTCTTTTTTTTTTGATAAAAAAAATTTAAATAATTAAAAAAAACGTTTTTTGTTTTACAAAAGTTAAAAAAATAATATGATTTTTTTTTTTCTGTTTTACAAAATTAGAAAAAATTAATTAAATAAAATAAACTAATTTTTATCCTATTTTTTTATAATAATTTTGTTTTTATTTTTTTAATAACACATTCATTATTTTTTCGGAAAATAAATTAAATATTAAAATAAACGTTTTTTTTTCGAAAAAGTTCAAATAAACTAATTTTTTTCTCTATTTTTTTAATAACAAATTCTTTTATTTTTTTTTGAAAAAAATAAAATTAAAAAATTAAAAAAAACGTTTTTTGTTTTGGGAAAGTGAAAAAAAATAATATGATTTTTTTCCTTTTTCATTTTTTTTTTTTCTGTTTTAAAAAACTGAAAAAAAAATTATTATAACTCTTTTTTTATAAGTAGAACCCTCTATTTTTTTTTATTAAAATAAAGACCTTATAGTGTGACCCTTCAAAATAACTATTTTGTTTTCACGTGAACATCTACTAAGTCTACTTTCCGCGTGCCTTCAAATTATTCTTTGTAAAGTTCTATGCGAGCTAAACTATCATTTAATTAACATGTACACATTTTAACTACTTGAATTATTATTTAATTAGCATGCATACATATTAATACTAACTAAATTAACAACTAAACTAATTCATTAACTCATTTATGTAGCATAGCAATAAGTAAATTAAACAAAATATAACAAAACTATTTAATCAAATTTAACTAATAAATAAATTAAACAAAACATAATAAATAAACTTACCTCCTAATAGGAAGAGAAAACGGAAGTGAAGAAGACGAAATCAAATGGTAGCTCCAATCAATCTCAACTCAATTCTAACTTGTAAACAAAAAATTACTCTCAAGTCTCATTTGTAAGTTGTAAAAAAAAATTAACTCACCCTTTTATAGAGGAATGGATAGCGAACGGATTTGAAAAGAGTAAAAATTTTCTACATAAAAGTTACTATTTCAGTCAACATGAGATGACCCTTCCGTCCGTTGCAGGCTGGCATGTAGCCTGCAGAGGCTGCTCGGGAACGGGAAACGCCCGTTCCCGAGAAAAATTGAATTTATTATTTTTTATTTTTTTTGATACACGGGGATCCGATCCCCGTGTACCATGTATACCCGAGGAATTTATACCCGGGGAACGGATCCCCGGGTATACGGTACCCCAATTACCTACACGGGTTTCTGAACTCCGTGTTTAGATACCCAGGGATCCGAACCCCGGGTAACGCTAGTTCTGTAAATAAATTACAAACCACTCTATTTAAGTATTTTTGTTTTAAAAAAATAATAATAATGTAAACAACTCGAACTGTAAATATCGAGGGAGGAAAATATAAAATAAAACTAACAAATTAAAACTAAACAAAAAAAGGGAGAAAAATGTAATTATTTCTCAAGCACTCACTGCAATTGAAACCAAATAAGGAAGATCTGGGTATTTCTCAAACACACTGAAATTGAAACCAAACCAAACCATGGACAATCTTGTGGTATTTCATGTTCATCCCATTCACGGCGGATCGTCTCCATCTCCGATTTACGATTCGCGGCGGCAGTGGACAGGCTGGTTCGCGGAGCGAGAGAGAGGGAGAGAGGGAGGGAGGGCGGTGGACCATCGCCTCTGTTCACGTCCAAATCTTCTCCGTCTTCGTAGTTGTCGTTCGTCTTTCGCCACCGTTTGTCGATGAACAATGCGGCCTTCACTGGACGACGGCGAGGCTAGATGACATCGGCGAGGCAAATAGTGATCATGGCGGCGGCTCTCAGTTGTGAGAGAAAGAGAAGAGAGATAGGGGGCTAGAGAGAGAGGCAGCCGTATGAAAAAAAAAGAGGTTGGAATTAGGGTTTTTACTGTTTACTTCAACTTATATATATAGGGTATAAATCTCTCTTCATTATATGGGTTAATGGTTAAAAGACCACATACTAATAATATTTCAAAAAATGACCAAATTACAACATAACTATTTAAATTTTTTGTTTTACTAAACGAACTCTTAAATAAAGGCTATTAAATAAAAATCTCAAAAAAAATATAAACGACATGTTAGAGAGACAATTTAAAGAGTTGGTCATGGACTCAGGGCCCATTTTTACCTCTGCCTCAAACGAAAATGGTGATGTGCGAGATTGCTACCTCTCGCACTGCCTGCCCTAGTCCTTGTCTTGCCTCGCTACTGCTCAGTTGCTCGTCGTTGATCGATGTCTCGTCTCGCCTTGCCACTGATTGTTGTCTCACCTAGTCTCGCCGTCGATTTCACTTTGTCTCGCCGTCGATCTTGCTTCCTCGTTGATCGCCGCCTATCAATCGCTTACTCCTAGCCATTTCCACCGCTCAGCCCTGTTATTGGTGATTGATTGTTTTGTTTAATGTGACTCCTTATCCGGTTAACTCAAATAGATTAGTCAATAGTACATTATTGATGCTAAATATGCTTTATCCTCAGCACCTTATCGAATTCCATGGAACTCCTCATTCCCAAACTCATAAACAAAAGCCGAAATCCGTCGTAGCTGCACAATGCAAGATGGTAAAGCACAAATTACTTATGGTGCTCTGAGAGCTTTTTTATGCTGGGCTAAAAAGATCTGTTGTCCCTCAATAACTTTGGTTTCTCTTGAAACAATTATGTTCTTGTTGACATCCCCACTCATGGATTAATGGTTATCATTCTTTTAATGACTCATTTTTTTAGATCATTAGTGATATTTTTCCCTTTTTCAATTATAAATAAATAAAAATTATTGACGTTAGTGTTGAACTTGGGCTTGAATTTTTTTATTTGGGCTGAATTTGAGCATAATATAGGGTCTTTTCACAAAGACGGCCTAAGTACTATTTCTGGTTAAACTAAAAGGTATTTTATCATTGGTCCAAAGATCCACTACTAATTCATTATTATATCCATGTAGTCATTTAAATTTAGAGAAAAATTCAATTGGTATATAGTAATTGTTTATTGTATAGTAACATTTACATTCTCTCATTCATTATATTATTGTTATATAACAACATTTGCATCACCCCATTTATTATGTTATTATTAATATTATTGATGAACAGTAACATTTGCATCTCCCTATTTATAATATTGTTATTTACATTATTACTGTACAACAATATTTGCATCCATCCTAAATTAAATTATTATGAACTTTGTGTTATAAATTATGTCTAACTTGATAGTTTCTGCATTGCACGTGCAGTCTCCACATGTTTGGACATTTTCCAACCATTAAATTTTTTAATAGTTATCAAAATATCCCAAAATGTGATAAACTTCAAATATATATAATTTTCCTGCAACCCCGAAAGTATAAAACAACGTGTCTATAATAATTTTTTTCGAGACGTATTACTAATTCATTCTTATATCCATGTAATCATTGAAATTTAAAAAAAAAATTCAATTGGTATATAGTAATTGTTTGTTGTATAGTAATATTTACATCCTCATTCATTATGTTACTGCTGACATTGTTACTGTAAAACAACATTTACATTCCTCCATTTATTATCTTACTATTAATATTGTTGCTAGACAATAACATTTGTATCCTCCATTTATAATTAATTTAATTGAGAATTATAATTGGAATGCAAATTGTGTTTTTTAGGTGGTAATGGCATAATTTAACACAAATAAAAAAATTGCTAATAGCAATTACCAAATAAAAAGCATTTTAAAAAATATAAAAATCAAAAAGAAAAAGAAAAGAAAAATAAAGTGATTGTGGGTTTTGAGCGATTTGTTGGTGGCGATAGTGACTTCGTCCATTCACAATAGGTGAAGATCATAAAGAGAAATAGAAGGAAAAAAATAAAAAATAAAAAATAAAAAAGTAAAGTGAAAAAGGAAGAAGAGTTAAGAGTTCCTTCTAATTTCGTTTTTAATTCCTTTTTCATATTCTAGTTTCATTTTTTTCGTTTTCATCTTTTTTGTCTTTACTGTTTTTTTTCCAGTTTAAATTTTTGAAATTTTCATTTTTATTGTAATTTTAATATTAATCTTAGAATTAATTAGATATTATGTCAATGATGACAAACTAAATATATTATTTAGAATTTTATTTATTTTCTTATATATATATACATACTAGCGTATAACCCGTGACAGAAGACATGGGCATAAAAAATATTAAACCTAAAAAAATTGACATAATTTCAAATGACATAATGTAACAAATTTTTTTAGATATTTAATCTGTGACTCGTCAAAAATTTGAGACAAAAAATATAGAAATATTTATAGTTTTCAATCCATATAACACTTTAACTTCCAAAGTCATTAAACGCATCGTACGACGTGATTTATTAGCAATTTAATCTTGATTAAGAAATTAATGAAAGAACATACTTACAACTTTATTTTGAACAACAATGCCACTAATTATAATAAGCTTAAATAAAATAAAAATATAAAAAACCTAAACAACCAAGTAACATTAACTCAATCCATTCAATTCAAGACCGTGAACAATTTCTGAAGAACATCATCAACCAATAAATTTAAAAAATCATTTCACAATACCTTTGTAACGGTCAAGTCTCTCAAGGCCACCCTCGGATTCTCCGTATTATTTTTACAAAGAAGTAGAGAAAAAAGACAAATCACTCCATCACCACGTTTCCACTGCGCCACTAAGATAAAAATAAAAATGATGATAGGCGTGACCTCGACTTGCTATTACCCATCAAACCTAACGGCACGGTTGTAAAAAATAAAAAAAATAAAAAAAAAAAAAAATCTTTCAAGGACTCAACAACAAAAATATCATCAGAAAATATAAATCCATTGCCAAAAACCACAAACATCAAAACAAATAATCAACAATTTAGTTATTAACAATGTTTTTAAATGAACAATGCACTTCCATTACGATAATTCGAAAAATTTAGAAGATTTGATAGCATTCTCTCCATTTACACAATATTCCTAATTTCTTAATTCATATTTTAGAATGAAACCAACAATAGTACATCAAGAATACTGGTTCAAAATTTCAAAATTTCTAACACATTTGACAAAATTCTTAAATTTATACAACATTCTTAAATTCTCAACCATTATTTTCAAAGACAATAAAGTGAAGGAGCAAAATTAATGAAATGAATATTAGTTACATGTATATACTAGATCAAATATGAAACTTATCTCCATGTAGAATCATAACACCTAAAAAAAAAAATACTAAAATAACAGCAGTAACAACAAAATAGAATTAGAATTGAACACATAAAAAAACTTAAAAAAAAGAACAAAACATACTTAATAGATTTGTCGACTTAGAATTGGAGTATCCACATCTATTGTTATTGATATTACAATCTAAAAAATAAAAATAAATAATATTTATTTTCAAATAAAAATTTGCTTATCTACTAATTTTTATATAAAGAAGAAATATTCAAATAAAATTTAAGTATCTGTCTGATAACATAAAGAATCTAAAAAAATATAACACAAAATAATAATGATGCACTTCATAACACAATACAACCATCAAACTATTAGCCACAAAATCAGCGCAAAAACATAATGAACATTACAACCACAAAAAAAAAAAAAGAAAAAAAAAAAAAAAAAAAAAAAAAAAGAAGAAGAAGAAGTAAAACAGCACAATCAAATACTCATTCATGAACCTCAATCACAACGGCATCAACCACCAATATATAAGTTCTAAATTTCAAAATCTACAACTACCATTGATCTTTCAAATGAATGTCTTCTATATAACTTTCCCTTTACAAATTGCCTCGTACTTTCGTTTATTCTTACCCAATAATACAAACCAACAAATAAAAATAGTTAGAAGATTTAATAAAATTAACTAAGAAGTAAACAAGTTAAATATTTGAATTGACAGGTTTCTAACATATTTTTCCACAATGGACAAAAAACAAATTTTGCATGCACGATCCAATGATATTTTTCATTTCCAAAAATTTTTCTTTCCATCCCCAATTTTCAATTGGGAAAGAACACAATAATGTAAGAACAAAAACAATAAGCAAATGTTGATTATCTTACAACTTAGATATGGAATCATGTAACTAACCTTCATACAACGTTCGCTCGAGGTAAGCAACAACCCATCCAATAGAACTTCAGATTGGCCCCCTAAATTGGCGTTATACTTGAAGAACAACCAATTGAAGAAACCACAAACAATATATATGGAAAATCCAACAATCATGTTTATTTAGATTAGAAAAGAAATTTGGGTGAGATATTCGAAGAAAGAGAATGGAAAAAAAAAAAACTTTAAATATCTCATAATAAAATACAATCTAATGCTTTGATAAGTGTTAATTTAATAGTAAATGCTGAAACATTTAGAGTAGCTATATGTTCTTGTTTTTCTGTTTCTATTTGATAGAGTGATAATATTAATGTGAAATAACAAATATTAGAAATTTCAATTCCAAAAGTTTCTCTTTCCATCCCCCATTTTGAGTTAGAAAATAACACAAAAATTTAGGAACAAAAACAATAAACAAATGTTGACTTATCTTACAAATTAGATATGAAATCCTATAACTAACCTTCATACGATATTTGATCGAGTGTAGAAAAAAACCCATCCAATAGAATTTCACATTTACCACCTGAATGGGTGCCATAACTGATGAACTACCAATTTAAGAAACCACAAAAAAATAGGAAGTCATACCCTAATTCATTAACCTAATTTAAAACAAACGGAAATTAAGAAATATAAACCATAATTAAAATTAAAAATAAAATTAAACCCATAAAGAAAATAGAAATGAACAATTAACCCTTTAAGGTGTTATATGTTGAAATTGAAACTGAGATTTTGGTCAACCCTTAATAATAATAAAGAGCCCAAAATGAACTAGAAGAACTCGATCACACTCACCTGCTAGGATAGGAACTCGATCCCACTCACCTACTTATGTCACTTCTTCCTCTCTTTTTTTTTTTTTCTTTTTTTCTTTTTAATTAATAAAAATAAAGTTTGTTACATAGGCCAATCTAAATATAGATATGACACGTTTCAAAATATGAACACTTGCATTTCAATCCAGAAACTAAATTGAACCTAGTTTTATTTCAATCCAAAATTGAAAAAATAGCCTGATTGGAAAGAGAGAATGTCGAGTAAGGAAGAGCAAACCGGGCCTGTTGTCGTTCTAAAATACCAAATTCGAGCATCTTCACAGCTCTGCCAACTGTTCAACCGCCACTATTCTCGCGATCAGATCCATACAATTTGTTGTTAAATCTAAACAAATTTAACAAAAATCTATAGAAATCAAACTTTTATATTTAGCCCAATGAAGCTCCGATTTGTGTTTTGAGGGAGAAAATCGGAGAGAGTAATATGAGAAAGAGAGAGAAGCGAACTTGTGAGTGCGCGAGAATGACGGTCCAAACCAAGAGGAGTTGGCCATGGAAATCAACCTTTCCCTATTAGAAACAAAAATTAGTTCTAGATAGAAAGAGTAACATATCTTAGCATTGACGAAAAACAGTGGGCGATGATGCCGATGCAAAGGAAAGTATTGGGTGGCGAAGTGGCGATATGATGATAATGCAAAGGATCGACGATGGCGATGCAATGGCAATGTGAAGCCGTGGCGATGGCAACCCAACGACAACGCAAAAGCGATGGAGGAGGAAGAGAGGAGAATTGTGCATCGAGGTTTGGGGGTAGCAAAAGGGTATTAGGGAGACAGAGAGAGATGCAAGAGAAAGAGATGATAGGGAAAGGAAGGGGCGGCTGCTAATGAAGGTTAACCCTAATTTTTATTATAAGCGTAGGTTAAGATGATCCGACGATCAAAAAATGTTTAGATGTTTGTCTCTTTATCCGACGACCCTCTTTATAAGTGAGCTGATTTATTATATAGATGTATGTATGTGTGTGTGTGTGTGTGTGTTTACAAATAAAATTATGAGATTTTTATTTAATAACCCTTATTTAAGAGTTCATCTAGAAGAAAAAAATCGTTTTAAACAATTATGTCGTAATGTAACCCCTTTGGTAAACATTGTGTTGGCTCACATATTTACCCAAGAAGGGGGGGTTGAATTAAGTTGTGATAAAAAATTGAAGATGGTAGCCTGGTGCTACAAAGCTTTCTCTATGCACAAGGTCCGGGGAAATGTCAGATCATTTAGGTCTATTGTACACAGTTTTATCTTCTTCTTCTTCTTTTTCTTTTTTTTTTTTTTTTTTTTTTTTTTTTTTTTTTTTTGCAAGAGGCTATTTCCACGACTCAAACCCCTAACCTCCAGGTTACATGACAACAACTTCTACTGTTGCGCTAAGACTCTTTTTTAGGTAGTGATAAAAAATTAAACAATTAAATTATCAAGCACACAAGTTATCAATTTTTCTAACTGATTATTATCTTGTATTATTGCCGAAACGTATTTAATTAAGTGCACAACCAAATAATAGAAATAAATAAGCAGCATACAATGATTTATCCTATTTCAGTAGGCTACTCTTACACTATGTCCAATCACCCGAGCTCCACAGGAATTTCGCAATCCACTAATCCTTGATTCCTTTCCTATGTAAGAATCAAATCCTTACAATCCTTTTCACAGGTTCAAGACTAACCTAATTCTTTTCACAGGCTCAGAATTAAAGCTTTACACTTTTCTCTTTTCACAGATTAAAGAAGAACTCTATCTTTTTACTAGGCTAAAGACTAACATAATTCAATTACAAGAAGAATCAAACCTAATATTTTTTACAGGCTAAAGATCAAACGTAACTACCTTGATTAGACACCGTCTCAAATTTATCTAAACCACTCACACTCACAAATATAAAAAAAAAACACCAAGTTTGTTCCTATAGAAGCTTCCACAATCTCAATACGAATTATGCTCAATTAATGTTTTGAAACTACCTGATAGAACTATGATAGGTTGAAATAATCTATCTACTTCTAAACCGGATTTGGTAGTGTTCGAGTGAAATAATAATATTTAATTGTGTTTTTGTTAGTTTTTATGTAATTCAGGTATAGGGACCCAAACAAGTGACAAATGAGTGAAAACGGTAGAAAAACAGTGAAGAAATGATGAAGAAATAAGGTTTCAAGATCACAAGACTCACTGCCGCGGCGAGAAGGCCACTATAGCGGCAGTGAGAATGCTGGAGTGTTGAAAATACACAAGTCCCACCGCCTAGGCGGTAAAAGTGCAGAGAGTTGGAGCTGTTTTACCACCACGGCGCTGATCCCCACCACCGCGGCGGTAAAAGATCAGAGAGTTTAGAAAACTGACCGACATACCCACCACCACGGTGGTTAGCTTTGCATAGCAAAATAGATATTTTTAGATCTTTTGAAACCTTGCACCTATAAATAAAATTCTTCCACTTCCATTAAAAAAGACTTGGACACTTGAACGTCCCTAACCCTTAGGTGGTGATCCTTGGCCATTCTTGAAGAGTTCAAAGAGGATATTCATCATCCGGAGAAGATAAAACATTGGCAGATCAATCTTTGGCTACAGTGGATCACTCCACTTTAAGATTTGATATTTCTCTCTTTGTAATTTAATATTTTATTGTAAATGATGATGAATCCATCTTGATTTAATGTTCCAATGTCCAAGATCATGTTAGATTAGATAAATATTAGCTAAGGATTAATGTAGTTGTGTAAATACTTGTTTGGTTTAATATATGTTTCTTTAATGGTTGTTTGCTTTTAATTCCAATTGTATTCATCATTTTATGATGATCTTAATATTCTTGTTAAGGTATTAGGGTTGGATTTGAGAATACGGGGTTTGACACTCGGAAGAGGTAACCCTAGATTCGGATTAGAGTAAACACATCGAGACGATCTAACAACTCGGGAGGGCGTTAGTGAGTGTGCAATCGATGACGTTGGGGCAAGACTCACGCGACCTAGTATCTTTAAGACATTGAGGATGACTTCTTCGTTGACATAAAGTCACATATTCCCTCGTCTTACACTCAGGAGAGGTGGCGGAGGAGTTTACGAACCTAAATTGTTGGATACCATAAACACCGTTATTGTTAACTAAACAAAATCAAACATGTATTAAGTGAACGAAATCAATCCCTAGATAATCAATTTAGTTAGGATTAACCCACTAATTGTATTTTAACTTAGTTTTAATTAGTTTAATTTAAAATAATTCTTTAACTGTCTGGATAATATGAGACTATGCAAATTGCGGTATTTAATTATTCACACTGTCCCTATGGAACGATATCCGATCTTAACATATCCACTATATTAAAACTGGACCTCTTATACTTACGATTAATCAATACGCGAGCGTAAAAACCTCGTTGTACAAACCACGTGAAAAAAAATCCGATTTAACTCAATTTAAGCATACAATATTATGTAATTAGATTTCGCTGGCAAAAATTGTTTCTTAAAATATGCAAAAAATTTAAACTAGAAATCGTTTTTTCAATTACAAATATTCTAAGTTACCAATTAGATCATTTTAAAAAAAGCACATAAACTAACTAGGAAATGTCTCACCAGCATTTCTTGAAAACAGATAAGATAATTCAGTGTAGTACAAAATCGGTGTTGAAAACTTTTGTGCGCTTCGATCAATAACACTTTCAGAATCATTTTCTTAGAAGTATTTCAGCAAAATCATACTCTCTTTTAAGCAAAGGTTGATTTAAACTATTTGTTCTTGATTACTTAATTGAAATTCTCAAGTCTTATTATATAGATATCAAACAGTGCCTATAATGGCTATTTTTTAAACATAATACTATAAATGGCACTTTAAGATCTCGTATATAGTATACTTTCAAAATAGATATATTTCATTTAACAATACTCTTTAAAAAGCTCAATTTGGTCCTCAAAACTTCATTGATTCAAAATCCTCAAATGTAGAAAGTAGTTTTACCAATTCAACTATTAAAATCAATTAGTATAAGGACCAATTAATATACACGATCTTAAAAAAATATATGATATACATTGGAAATAGACTTAGTATTAGAAGAGAAAATGCATAAATTTCAATTGCTACCTTCATAGTTCTAACTTTATGGCTCCAGTTTGATATTCATATTTATAATCTGCACCAAAAAGAGATGTTTTTGCGACAATAATGTTAATGTAATAGTCTAATCTTGCTTTTATTGGATTTGCCAGATCTGAAAATCCAAATCTAAAAACTCAGAACTGGAATTTTCATTTTCGCTCATCGCCTTTCCATATCTGCTCGTGTGAATGTTCACGTGAATGTTTCAAATCTGTGAATTTTGACTTGATTTTTTTTTTTCACGTAAATGTTTAGATTGTAGCCTTTGAATTTTCAGATCAATGAATGTTCATGTGAATGTTTTGTTGTTTTTTGTGGAGTTTTTATTTATTCATCAAAATGTTTTGATCGTCCTCAAATATTAAGTGAACATTCACACAAAACATATGAACTATTGTCAAATGAAATTTGAGTGAATGGAAATATTGTTTTGAAATATTGAGTAAACATTCACAGAGAATATGTTAACCATTGCCGAGTGAAATATTGAGTGAACTGAAAATAGTTCTTTTGAAATATTGAACGAACATTTTCACAGAACATGTGAACTATTGTTTGAGTGAAATTGGAATGAACTAAAATATTTGTTCTGAAGATTTGAGTAAACATTCACACAGAACATGTGAACTATTGTTTGAGAAAAATTTGAGTGAACATTCACACAAAACATGTGAACTATTATTTGAGCGAAATTTGAGTAAACTGAAATATTGTTCTGAAAATTTAAGTGAACATTCATACAGAAATTCCAATAGCCCAATTTGTAAATAAGAATAAACATGAAGGATGTTTGTTGAATAATTTTTTTCTATAGTTTCTTTGGAAACTATAAACTTAATTTTGAGTTAAACGTATTTTTTTTTTTTTTTTTTTTATCATTTTACTATTTGTGGAGGACTACAAAATAAATTTTCCTAAAATAATTACTATTAGCTAGAACAAAGTTTTTTTTTTTTTTTTTTAAACTTTGCACCAACTTACTATTAATAAAATTAGAAATAGTATATTTACAGTTATTTCAAATTTTAAGGGCGATTTTTCCCCCCATAAAATATAACCATAGATAAACTCAATAATAGTACATATAATTTTATATTTGCAATGAGAATAATTTTTTTATTTCATAATATTTTTTTAAAACAGTAGTTTCTATATGTACATTATTTTTTGCGGAATATACATTTATTTAAAAAATAAATAAATATTATTTAATTAAATTACAATTTTAGCCTTTAAATTTCTAACATATTTATCCTTTATTTTTTTTCCTGTTTTTACCCTTATCTTCCCCCTCCTTCTTCCTCCTCATAATCTTCTTCGGTGACGTTGTCAACGCCAATGGACTTGCGGTGATATCTCCGTCTCTCTCTCTCTCTCTAAGCTTGACCGCCCCCTACCCTACTTCCTCGCTACCCCCTGTTCCCATTCCTCCTCTTCCTCTTCATTTTTCTTCGTCTCACTCTGTTGAATCTAAGATTTTGATGAACAATTAAATATTAATATTTTTGTGGAACTAATGGTTTTATTGAGTGTTTCATATTTATAGTTCCATACATGTGATTGACAAGAAGACCTTATGAAGATATCATAAAGGGTGCAAGATGGATGTAATAAAGATGTGAAGAATTTTGAAGATCTTGAAGAAAAATAGGTAAAAATAACTATTTACTTACATACTCTTAATGCAATATGAATTAGGATCACACACGACACGTAAAATAAGTTAATTCTATGTGTGTCATGATAAGAAGTGATAAATTTAAGATCCTAAAATGAGATATTATAAATGCTCCTTATGTGAAATGAATTTGATAATCGACCTAATTGGAATATATATTTTAAAGTATAAAAAGTTAAGTTTTCGGGTCAATTCAATCAATCGAAAAAAGTGATCGGTCAACTGAGTCAAACATTGAGTTTTTAAGTTAAAACGAGGTGCTACTGATCCAGTTGGTCAACCGAATGAAATTAGTTGGTTAACCGTTTGAAACAATAGCTAAATTGGTGAAGGAAGTGAGCACATTGATCAAATTGGTCAACCAAATGAAGAGGGTCGATCAACCGTTTGAGTCAGTAAATGACTTAGTGAAAAGTGGATCACACTGATCCAGTCGGTCAACCGATTAGATGTGGTCGGTCAACCGACTGGCTTTGTGCCAACGGTTATATTAGAAGTAAGACAGGTTGGTCAACCGACTAATTTAGTTGGGATTTCGGGTGATTAGGTCTCTTAGTAAAAAACTATCTGTTTTTTATGATTCCAAGAGAGGGATTTGAGATATTTGAATTTAATTGAAGTATTGACAACCTATTATGTTATCCCTATTTATGTGATCCATATATTTTGAGATTCTCCTAATTTAAATGGTTTAATACTTCCTATTTCTATGTTTTTAAATTGAGAATAGTTTTATGAACTTAAATAAGAGAATTGAAAGTTATTTTTTAAGTGAAATACACCTAAAATGAAAGATAATCATATATGGGATCTTAGAGTGTCATTTTATGGCATAACTTTGAAAAATTAGCCTTTGGAGGGCTAATTATTAGTCTATTAATATAGACCTGCGAGAATAGAGTTTGATACATCAAGAGCAATCAGTTTGATCTTTTCTAAAAGTGAGATTTATGCTGAGATTTTTTTGAGAGTTTCTATTCAAGTTCTTGATCTAAAGCGCTAGCTATTTGGCATCACCGATTTGGGTTCTAATTGTTATTCAATCATTGTCTTTGGTGTTTTCCTGGTGAGATCCTTCCAAGTTATATTATTTACTTTAAAGTTATATTTATCTTGATTACTTAGTTTAGGATTGTTAAAAAAATCGTTTTTGAAGTTAGAAGCCTAAAAATCTTTTTAAGCGATTTTCGCCTGTTTATCTGATTACACGCTAAGTTTATGCTATCCACTTTATTTATTAATCAGATTTAAATTGCCTCACATGGTATCTATCGTGTAATAATTATTTGAGACGTTAATTGAGTATATTCGTATTGAGGTGGTAGAAGCTTCTTATGGGAAGAAACTTATATTTTTTTTATTTGTGAGTTTGAGTACAATAGACATGTTTGGGACAATGTCTAGTCAGGGTAGCTAAGTTTCGATCTTTTTTTTTTTTTGCCAAAAATATTAAGGTTTGATATTTGTCTTGGTAAAAAAGTTAGGCTAATCTTTTTCCTTGAAAAGAATTATGTTTTGATTCATTCTGCAATTAAATTATTTTTGAGTGATTTGTAAAGGTCCATTCTTCCCTAGGAAAAGGTTAAGTGAAAGAGAGAGAGAGAGAGAATTAGATTTTTCTTTAACCTTGTAAAAATATAGAGTTCATCGTTGACTCGTGAAAAGGGTAATTTGTAAAGGTTGATTCAGTGCCTATAAAAAAATCGTAAGTTGTAAGGGTTTGGTTCCTACCTGGTAAAGGACTCAGGGGTTTGGTGGATTGCAAATTTTCATGGAACTCGGGGGATTGGATGTAGGCAAGATTAGTTTGACTGAATCAGGATAAATTTTTGTGTGCTACATTGATTTATTTTTTATCTTGTGCTTAGGTGTGCACTTAGTATTAAACACATATTCGCTGCGTATAAAGATAATAATTTATTTAGAAAACTTGATTATTTGTGTTTAAAGGAATTAATTG